>JXTB01000660.1:43368-56353 GCA_002914805.1 Parasponia andersonii
ACGTCACTCCAGAGCTTAGTATTCAGGAGTCTTTCCGTTCTTTCTGTGGGTGCGGGGGAATGAGATGGAGAGATGAAGATGGCAGACGGGTCAGGATTGCATTAATTTACGCTGCATGTATATGTGTTGTTGTATATACTCATTGATATGTTGAATAAAGTTCATGTTATATATATGTAGCCGAAGAATGTACGTTATATTTTAAAGAGTATATGCATTTTGACATAAAACATAGTGCAATGATTGCCTTTATCATGTTTCTTTCTTCTGAATTATCGATTACTTGAAGTAACTTAATACTAGAACAATTTTTCTTTTAAATTTCCTAAGTAGTAATATTAATTCTATTGTGTGAGCTCGAGCATGATTATTAAGTTTGCGGTTATGATACTTGCATACTTTTTGTGTCTTATTATGCTTTTTTTATAAAGCTATCTTATGCAATTTTTTTTGTGTCTAATCATTCACATTTTAGATATTGTATTATTTTGATCCCTAATTATCTCTTTCTTTTTTATCTTGTTTTCTTATTTTTTTTAAATAAAAATTATATATGATCTTTTGGCCTAATGATGTCGTTTTCAAACTCGTATCATTCTTGTGCCATAATAGTGCTTATTGTTGATTTTTTTTTTTAAATTTTCAAATTTGGATGTTTTAATACAATTAGTCGATATTTATTTGAGGGTATTGTGAAATGTTAGTTCTTAACAATCGTGTGTTATTTTTTTTTTTCTCGTGAAATTGAAATAACTTTTGTAGAAAAGCAAATCTAAGTTGAAATAAAAGGTTATATAAATAAAGTCCAAGCCAGTCCAAATTGAATATTGGATTTTCTAATTTAAATATTACAAGTCTAGGTGAGAATATTTTCACTTTATTATTCAATATTACTTTTACACTTTCAAACTAGATTGAAAATTATACTACAAAATTCTTCGATATTTCTAAAAGAGGGAGATGTAGTCCCGTCCAAATATATTTTTACAATATCACATTGGACAACTATGTTCTGTGTTAGATGTAGTGTCTATAAATAAATATATTTATACGTACTTACACAAATTAGTTGTTCTAGGCCAGTGTGGCAGTGCCCACGCGGTATTAGCATCATTATATCCAAGTCCTGTTTACATTCCAAACGCGAGGAAAGAGATAGTTTTCAACGTTCAATAGCTGGTGGCTACCAATAACTTAGGCTTACATATCCTGTATCAGAAATGAACTATTGAACAACCAAAAGATGAATACTAAAATCTAATTCAAGTTTACTAACAGCAGCTCCCTCGATCTCTCTTTGTTCATTTTCATAAAATCCCAGAATTTATTTTTGCCTTTTTCCTTGTTACTTTTCCTCCTAATATCGTTCTCATTGGGGTCACGTGATTAGAGCATGACTGTTAATGGCTATAAAATTAAACAGAATTGTGCCTTAAAAAAATAAAAATATTAAGAATGGGGAGCGAAAAGTACAGAAAAATTCCACACAAAAAAAAAAAAAGTACAGAAAAAGGAACGAGACTTAGGTAATGCATTAGACAAAAATTGGGACCACATGTGATACCTATTTTTGGTAATGTTGTCATACCACTATCCAAGTGGTCAGTGTTTACCAATTCCAAATGAGTGCAAGTCAACGTTCAATATTCAATTGCTGGCTGCTGCAAATATTGATTTACAAGATATCTTGTATCATAAATCCATACATATTGAACAAACGAAAAGATAAGTATAGAGTACTAAAATCTCATTTAAGTTCAAGTTTGCTAACAGCAGATTCCTAATTCTGTCTTTCCTTCATTTTTCATACCATGGCAGAATCATTGCTCTTCATTTTAGCTGAAAAGGTGTTGGGAAAACTCGGTTCCCTTGCCTATGAAGAAATTACTTCCACTTGGGGTGTCAAAGGTGATCTCAAAAGGCTTCAGAGAACCTTGTCCTATATCAATGCAGTGCTTCCAGATGCCGAGGAGCGGCAAGGAGAGAGCCGCGAGCTGCAGCTCTGGCTGGGGCAGCTCAAAGATGTCTTTCACCATGCCGATGATGTCCTTGATGAGATGGAGTGTGAAGCCTTGAGAAGGCAAGTGCTGAGAACATATGGCAGCGCGAACAGTAAAGTACGTCACTTCTTTTCGCGGTCTAATCCGGTTGCATTTCGTTTCAAAATGGGACGTAGAATAAAAGAAGTTACAACGAGGTTAGATGAGATTGCTGCTGATAGAGATAAATTCCATCTTGTTGAGAGAGTCATTGATCACGGTCGTAGTGTTGTACATGTCAGGAGGGAGATGACTCATTCTTTTGTGATAGCTTCTTATGTTATTGGGAGATCTAGTGATAAAGAGAAAGTTGTATTTCTTTTGATGTACCCGGAAAATGTTCAACATGTCTCCGTTGTTTCCATTGTTGGAATAGGAGGCCTTGGAAAGACAACACTTGCAAAGTTGGTTTTCAATGATGACAGGGTGATTGGGAGTTTTGAGCTAACAATTTGGGTGTGTGTGTCGGATTACTTTGATTTGAAACTTCTCATGGTTAATATTATCAAATCAGTGAGCGGCGAAAACTGCAGCGATTTGGATCCTGACCGGTTGCAAGTGCACCTTCGACAAAAGTTGGATGGCATGAAGTTCTTGCTGGTCTTAGATGACGTTTGGAATGATGATCTTGAGAAGTGGATTGAGTTGAGAAATTTGTTGACCGCGGGCGCGGAGGGAAGCAAGATACTTGTGACTACGCGGAGTCCCTCAGTTGCTTCAATGATGGGCACGCTTCCCTGTCACTACCTGAATGGTCTTGCTGATGAAGAGGCTTTAACTTTGTTGCTGAAGTTGGCGTTCAAACAGGGAGAAGAGTATAAGTATCCGAATCTTGTGGAAATAGGGAAGGACATTGTTAAAAAATGTGGAGGTGTACCCTTAGCAGTGAGGACCTTGGGGAGCCTGCTATACATGAAAACTGATGAAAAAGATTGATACTTGTAAGGGATAGTGAAATATGGAGACTAGAGCAGAAGGAAAACCAAATCCTCCCTGCATTAAAATTGAGTTACAGTCAAATGCCATCTTACTTGAAACATTGTTTTGCAGCTTTTTCGATTTTTCCCAAGGATTATAATTTCCATAGTTTTGAGTTGATTCAGTTCTGGATGGCTCAAGGCCTGCTTCAAATACGACATGGAAATAAGGCGCAAGATCTTGGAGATACTGGAAAGCAGTATCTTTATGAGCTGTTTTCTAGATCTTTGCTTGAGGATTTTAACGATGGAGGAGACTTTTAGTTGTTTAAGATACATGATCTAGCGCTACTATTGGCAGAAAGGGAGTGCTTACACATTGATAATCAAACACAAAGTATCTCTCAACAAGTCCAACATTTATCATTTTCTCATACGGATTTCCATGTTCAAGAGGTGAATTTGCAGCGCAATTCAACCAATGTTCGAAGCATTATGTTTGCTGCTGAGGAGGAATGTCCAACCAATGTATCAGTTCTCGAAACATGTTTCTCAAGATACAAGTATTTGCGGCTCCTAGATTTGAGGTACTCTTCTTTCGAGGTATTGCCAAGTTCCATTGCTTATCTGAAGCATTTAAGATATCTCAGCCTACAGCGGAACTACAAACTCAGGAAACTTCCAAATTCAATTTGCAAGCTGCAGAGTTTACAGACTCTGAGACCTGGTGGCTGCGAACAGCTTGAGGAACTACCAAGAGACATAAAGAAGATGGTCAGTCTCAGATTTCTTATATTAACCACAAAGCAAAAGATTCTGCCAGAGAATGGAATAGGTTGCTTGAAATCTCTTCGGTTTTTGTCCATTTCCAAATCCGCTAGTCTAGAAACTCTACTTCAAGAGAAGCAGAGTCTCACCAACCTCAGAACATTGATGCTTTCAAATTGTGAAGGTCTGGTGTCTTTGTTGCCGTTCGTGAAAGACCTGACCTCACTAGAGACTCTAGCAATAATTGACTGCAAAAAGCTTGAATTGGCAGATAAAAGTGACAACCAGGAGTACGGGTTAAGGCTTCGAACCATGATCTTCAGAGAATTACCTCAGATCGAGTCTTTGCCGACATGGCTTAAAGGTTCCGCCAAGTCTTTACAGTGCCTAGCTATTGAATCTTGCCCGAATTTCCCTGCTTTTCCAGAGTGGTTATCATCTTTTGCGTCACTCCAGAGATTTGATATAACGGGGTGCCCAACACTTTTATGTCTACCAGAGAGTATGCTTCACCTCAGGGCCCTAAAGAAGCTTGTTATTCAAGAATGTCCTGTTCTGTCAGATAGATGCTCCTTTCGGACCGGCGTAGATTGGCCACTCATCGAAAGTGTCCTCGAGTTTCACCTCGATGGATTCACGTACACACCATTCCCTCTTACTAGACAATAAGGCAAGGTAAAATTTCTTTTGCTAATACCAACTTCAAAAATTTCCAAAAAGCAAAGGTACTTATCACCTTAAAAATGATTAGTTATTTTTGTACGTGTTTGGTTGCTGGGTATTAAGGGATGTGTTTGTAGGTACTTAGATACAGGTAGCGATTATCTAATATCTTATGACATTTCTTTAGTCCATGAATTCAATACGGTCAATTAATTCGATAAAGTCATATGTCATTTGATGAGATCGTTTTGATGTTCTACTCAGGACCTTAGTACTAATCAGTCTTCTTTTCCTATGGGTGCAGGGGAATGAGGTAGACAGACGAATGTTATGCTGAAAATGTGCAGGTGCACCCAATAAAAGCATTCATTTCGTTTTGATCCAATACATAAATAGACCGTGCACTGAGATTACTTACTTAGGCAAGGCAGAATTTCTCTCTCTCTCTCTCTCTATATATATATATATATGCACACACATGTATTAATATGAATACAAAAACTTTTGGTATTTTAAGATGTAGTTGGTGTATTTTTGGGGTAAAACCATCTAAGAAGTAAAATATGCATTGAACTAATTGTAAACAATTGTTTATTGCATGAACTACAAAGAATAAATCAGCAAAAATTTCTTTAGAATATCTTTGTTTGCCCCGTAATAGAATAAGATAGACAAATGAAAGCGTGGAGAACGTAAAAACCCGGATTTTGGGAGGGTAATTTAGATAATTTACCAATTTTTCGGATAAAATATTAGGGGGATTAATTTGCAAAAATTTTGTGAAGAAGGACTAAATTGTAATTTTTGAGGACTAGATTGATAGAGATTTGAAATTTGGGGACTTATGTGCAATTTTTGAAAAAATTGCACAACCCTTTAAGACAGGGCCACGTGCCCTATCCTTTTCCTTTTTTTCTCTCTCTTCTCTCTCTTCCCCCCCGATCTCTCTCTCTCTCACTCGGATCTCTCTCGGCCGGAAGAAGCAGGGGCCGCCGCCGTTGTTTGCCCGCGCCACCGACTGGCGTCGACTTGCCACTGACTGGCGTCGACTTGCCAGACCGCGCCGAAGCTCTACCGCCCTTCCCCGGTCACCGCTGATGTCTGCATCGCCGGAAAACCGCTTAGACGCCGTTTCAGAGATTTCGTTACCAACGACGATTCTGGCCATCATTCGACCCCCAACCGGTCCCGTTGGATTCGTCTCATCTCAAGAATCATCAAAGTATATATATCTCAACCCCATTTTGCCCAGATTGAAAGTTGCCATTTTTGGGCATTTCGTGTTTTTGGTTGTTGTTTGTGATCCAGCCGTTGGATTGTGTTTTTGACCTCATTTTTGGAATGTACTCAGAAAATGGAGAAGTTTGATATATATATATATATATATATATATTGTGTTGTTTGGTGATCGGCATGAAAATCGAGAACGAACGGTCGAGATTTACTTCGTTTTGTACGCCACCGGCCCGACGTGGACCCGGACCCAAATTGGACAAGTTATATGTTTAACCTAGTTATTTTGGGTGCTAGGAATTCAGCGAAGAGATCCGTTTGTTGAATTGAAGCTCCAGTGAGAAGTTGGTTTTTTGCAAAAGGACGATTGAGGGCTTGGAATTGGTTCCCGACCTTCCGGGCAATCGTCAACGACACCTTGAGGATTCAATAGCGTGGTATTGCTATTCGAGCGAGGTAGGGATTCAATTACCTCTGTTTTAAATCGTTTTCGAATAAAACTTACTTTCTGCAATATATGAGAACAAATGTGATTTCTAGACTATTTAAATATCTGTGATGGGAATTGGTCGTATGAGATATATACTGTATTGCTCTGAGAATTTTTTGAATGCAGGTTATTTTGGGTATATTAAAAATAGGGCCGTTATGCTGCCCGTTTTTCTATAAAAATATAGTATGCTGATTTTACTGAAAAACCAGAGCACGATTATTTTCACATTTCAGTTCTGTATTGCACGTGTCATAGGATCATACATGAGTACCGTGTTAGCATTGTGGGTTTACAATGTGGCGCTGCGTGCCCCACCATCGGTGAAAGTCTGTAAACTCGTGCGAGGTTTTGTTATTTCTGATTACATCCCCATTTGGCAAGCGTAGGCAATTCAGTTGCCCCTCCAGGTTTAGTAGGTGACACGTGGGTGTCCTCTCTGGGTATAGGCTTAGGTATCAGGCAGACTGTTAGGCATACTTAGTGCCATCATCCTGGGTTTCCACAGATGAGAGGATGAGAGCTCATGGGTATGGGTTGATTTGTATCATGTGCATAGGGATTGAATGGTTTTGATTATACTGCTTTTATATATATATGGATTTCCAGTTTCGGATTTTATATATATATATATATATATTTATATGGGCACCAATCCAGTAGGTATTTTTTTTTTTACCTATGCATAGGTATCAATTTGGCCAATGAAAATTTAGCATGTATATTTTTTTATTGTAAAAAATAAGAGAGAGAAAGATCATTAATGATGCACTTCTTTTCATGCACTTCATTATAGCTATTAGATGGTGATCCAACGGCTAAAAAGAAAATACATATTGGATTGGCAACCTATATATATATATATATATATATGTTTTGAACTAAATTATCCATGCAGGAATTCCCCATCACTAAAATATTTTCGATTGAGGTAATTATTTTTCCCACTGGGCATTTTATGCTTACTCTCTCTACCTTCTTCCTCAGGTGGTGTCTAGTACGATCTTAGTGATCAAAAGGAGTAAGAGGTCATTTGGATTGCAGTTCGTCTCTTGGTAATGCTAGGAGTTTGTTGTCGTAGTCTTTGGACTATTTGGGTTTTGTATTAGCATTGAACCAAGATTACTGCTTTTTATTTTGTCTGCGAACTTATGTATGCCATTCTGGTATTTGACATTTGTTATGGAAGATGGTGATGTTTGAGCTTATATTTGACTTCGTGATTTTTAATTATTATGCAGTTTATGTTTAATGGTGTATACGAACTATGAGAGTAGTTCACGGAATGAAATTCCGATTATTTTATTTAAATGGACCGTTTTTATAAAAACTAGAACTTTTGACACTTTTCAAATAAATCAAAGAATTTCCCATCTTTGTGAAATTTTCCTTTTGCCACTAATCTGAGTTTTGGATCGTGACAGAGATTGTGTGGAGTAAAATTTTTCATCTCTGTCTATTATTACTTTCTGCCCCTTATTTTTAAGGTCAAGGTTATAGCCTTTATACGTGGTCTTCTTCTTTATGTTTTTTATTTTTCATTTTATAAATTTTTGTACTTGGAAATAAATGTTAAATGGTTGGATTGGTTTAGTGGTTTAACCCGAGACCAATTCATCTATGATTCTCTGCGAAATGAGTCTTAGTAATGATCTTTACACAGGCGACATTCAGATCAATATTGTCCTGCACTGATGACCCGGTCTAAAGAAAATGGCCTGGGCCAAAAGCAGAGGGAAACAGAGAATGAAGGAGCAAGTTACCAATGATTTTGGCTTTTTCGGCCGAAACACACGTTTGTTAGATTTATATAATTCCAATCTAAATCAACTCGTTTATAAGTCTAAATTCTGATTTCCATATAAACTACTCATACTTTAGAGAAATTCACGTTTTATGAGTTCTAAGAGAAGAAGTATATCTCCTTTGAAGAACTCATTAAAACCCAATGAAACTTCAAATATAAGTGGTTTACAAACTTAAATCATATATGTGTGTATACATACATATCACATGAATTTTTACAGATATTTTCAATGAAGATACGTATGGTTTCGTGATTGCATTACTGAAAGGCCACCGCACACCAACTATATTTTGTGATATCTTTGTTTAGAGTGTCATAAGAACTTGAATCCAATTTGTAATGACTTGGATTCTTGACATTCTGAAAAATAATAACCCATAATCATTATTAGGAAAAAACAAGAAAAAAAGAAAAAGAAATTTCAGACATTGTAATGTAGACATAAATATAAAAATAGATATTATACTACACCACATACGGTACTGTATCCTTTCGGAGCTTAGAATTGATTCATGAATTAAATTTCACAATTCAATATTTTTCCTTCTAAACTTATTGATTTTTTCTTAGAATAAAGTGTGGTTGTCGCTAAGTTAAGCCTACGACCACGATGTTTCTTTTAGCTTTTAATAGCTCATTGCAATGATGATTGAAGCTTGCAAGCTTGCTCTTAGGGACGACAAAGGGTTGGCCATATCTGCGGGGAAAAACTAAAACCACACATATTTACATGTTTAAGAAGACAAAGCAGGTTTGGGTATTCTCTGCACAATGCACAGGTAGGCAGCTATCCATACCTGATAAAATATTAAAATAATATTATTTGAATAATTTGAAAAATATAAAAAAAAAATTAATTTAAAGACAAAAAAATCCAATAGTAATATCATATATTAAAACTAATAGTACTTCAATAATAATACTAATTTTATTGTTGTGTATTTTATATGAATTATATATATATAACTAATTGGGTCGATTATGTACGACGGGTACCCCTATACTTATACCCGAATCGGATTTTATGACTAGTACTTGTGCTTGTTACATTTATCCTAATAATAAGATATTACCAATCTCATTAAGGTCGGGTACTCAAGGGGTGCAATTAAGTGGATTAAAAGCAAATAGAATGACAATTTTACAGTAAAAGGAAGAGATTTATATATTTCCGCTTTGATATCAAAATGTTATAGCAAGATACTGTTCTTATCTTTACCAAAATACCAATTTTGATCTAATGTTTTCAGAAATGCAAAATATGTCTTTTAGTTTGTCAAACTGGGTTAAATTACCCTCAAATTTATAGTTTTGTTCAAAATTTTCTCTTAAAACGACTGAAGTGCCTCTAACCATATAAATATAATCAAATTTATTCATTATTCTCACAAACAACTTAAATGCCAGATATAAGAATTTTGAGAATTTATTTCAAACACCATGTAAAAACTTGACAATAAAAAAGTGGGTTTTTTTTTTTGCTTGAAAGATAAAAAAAAAAATGGTGTTTGCTTATAAAGTTAACGAGGTAGTTTGACTGTTTGCGTAATTTTGACTAGGATATATGTGTGATCTAAAAACAATAATTTTATCGGATCTCCCGAAGGTCGTCTGATAATATAATTTTGACTAATTGTGATGAATGAGAAACTTTTAATCCAATTTGGCAAATTGAAGAAATACATTTTACGTTGTGAAAAATACAAAAGAGGGTATCAACAACAAAAAAATAAAAATAAAAATAAATAAATAATAAGCTTTTCACTTTCACATTCAAGCACGGCTGGACCTGGACAATGGAGTCCCGAGTCCTGAATTGACGATTTTCACCCCCCCCCCCCAAAAAAAAAAGATGGAGTCTTGAGTACTGAAATGAAAGGCCTTAGATTGGTGCAAATGGAGATGGGCCAAACTCTTATAGCCTTCATCTTTGACTTTGACTACCGATCACTTCATAATTCACTGGGAGAGTAAGCTTCAATCTCTCTGATAATTTCTCTCCTCAAAAAACTGGTTTACCATCTTATTCTCTGTTTCTCTCTGACTCTCTCATTCTCATTAGCTTTCTTTCTATCGAAGAACATGGCAACAGCAATGGTGGGTGGAGCTTTTCTCTCTGCTTTTCTTCAAGTGCTGTTTGACAGAATCGCTTCCCGTGAGGTTGTTGACTACGTTCGAGGAAACAAGAGCTTTGATGGGTTGCTTAACAAGTTGAAGATAACCCTTTTGTCCATGAACGCTGTACTTGATGATGCGGAGCTGAAGCAAATACGAAATCCAACGGTGAAGGAGTGGCTTAACGAGCTCAAAGATGCTGTATATGATGCTGATGATCTCTTAGACGAGCTGGCAACCAGTACTTTTTGGTCCCAGTCAGAACATGGATCAAGAAACAGCACAAAGGTAAGTGACTTATTTCCTTTTATAGGAAAGAAGAAGGGGATTATTTTATGTGATCAAGATATTGAGACTAAGATGGAGGAGATACTTGAGAGGTTAGAATATTTTGTGAAACAAAAGGATGTTCTTGGTTTAAAGGAGGGTGTTAGGGAGAAGCCATTTAGGAGATTACCTACAACCTCTTTGATTGAAGGATCTGATGTTTATGGTAGGGGTGAGGACAAGGATGTCATCATCAATTTATTGCTAGAAGGTGATAATGTGGGTAGTTATGATAAGATATGTGTGATTCCAATAGTGGGCATGGGTGGGATTGGAAAAACTACCCTTGCTCAACTGGTCTACAACGATGAAAAGGTCGAGGAGCATTTTGAAGTTAAGGCTTGGGTTTGTGTCTCTGAAGAATTCGATGTCTGTCGTATAACAAAAACGATGGTGGAGGGAGTAACTTCTGTTTCTTGTGATGTCGTGGACCTGAATTTGCTACAAGTTAGGTTGAAAGCGAGGTTGATGGAAAAGAAGTTCTTGATTGTTTTAGATGATGTTTGGAACGAGAATTATGTTGATTGGGAGGTCATGAGGAGACCTTTTCAGTATGGGGCTCAAGGAAGCAAGATAATTGTAACAACGCGAAGTGGAAAAGTTGCATCAATAATGGGCACTCTTCCTACTTATCCTATAAAGGAATTGTCTGATAGAGCTTCTTGGCTACTATTTACAAGTCATGCATTTGCTTGTAGAGATTTTACTGCACATCCAGTCCTAGAAACAATTGGTAGAAAGATTGTTAAGAATTGTGGTGGGTTACCATTGGCTGTGAAAACACTAGGAGGGCTCTTGCGCTCTACCCGGGATGTTGGTGAATGGGAAAGAATATTGAAGAGTGATATTTGGGATTTTACAGACCATGAAAGCAACATTCTTCCAGCTCTAAGATTGAGTTACTATTGTCTCCCCCTCACACCTGAAGCGCTGCTTTGAATACTGTTCTATACTCCCCAAAGACTATGAGTTCGAAAAGGAGTCATTGGTCTTGTTGTGGATGGCGGAAAATCTTTTGCACAAACCAAATAGAAATAAGAGAATGGAAGAAGTAGGTGATGAGTATTTTGATGATTTAGTGTCAAGATCGTTTTTTCAAAAATCAAGAACCAAAGAATCCCACTTTGTAATGCATGACCTCATGAATGATTTGGCTAAATTTGTCGCTGGTGAATATTGTTTTCAACTGGGGCTTTACAACTCAGAAGAAATTGTGATGAGGGCGCGCCATCTTGCATATGTCATGACAATACAAGATACTCATAAGAGATTCAATTCCGTTTTCGAAGCAACTCGTTTGCGCACCTTTTTGTCTCTAAACAAGTATCCTCTGTTGAGTTGGGCCAATCTATCTAATAATATAGTCCATGATCTGCTGTTGAAGTTAAGGTGTTTGAGAGTTTTATCGTTGTCTGGATATAGAAATGTCAATCAATTGCCAGATTTGATTGGTGAACTAAGTCATCTTCGTTATATGGACCTCTCTTACACTTCAATTAGCTGGTTGCCAGAATCTACAAGTATGTTGTATAATTTACAGACACTGAACTTATCAAATTGTAGACTTCTAACTCGGCTGCCTAAGGACATACATCGTCTGATTAACTTGAGATACCTTGATGTCAGTAGAAGCTACCAATTAAAGATTATGCCAGCGCAAATAAGTAAATTGAGAAGTCTCCAAAGGTTGAGTACGTTCATTGTTGGAAAAGATAAAAGTTCTGGCATAGAAGAGCTAAAGGAACTTTCCGATCTTCGGGGAACACTTTGCATAAAGAATTTGCAGAATGTTGTAAATGCTAAGGATGCATCGGAGGCCAAGCTGGTGGAAAAGAAGAATCTTAAGGGTCTTTGCTTGGAATGGGATGATCATACTAATGACACTGAAAATGAGAGAGATGTACTTGACAATCTATTGCCTTTCACGACTTTGGAAATGCTTACAATCAGTCAATATGGAGGTACAAGATTTCCAAACTGGTTCGGGGATCATTCATTCTGCAACATAGTTGTTCTAACCCTTGCCAACTGTAAATATTGCTACTCTTTGCCACCACTTGGACAACTCCATTCCCTCAAGACCCTCTATATTATGGGGCTTGAGGCAATAGTGACTGTGGGTCCTGAGTTTTACGGGAAGTCCACTTGTTCAATACTAAAGCCTTTTGCATCACTGGAAATCTTACACTTCAGTTCGATGTCAAGCTGGCAGGAATGGCTCTCAAAGGAAGTTGAAGTTGTTGGAGCTTTTCCAAAGCTAAGACAGCTTAATATTAGCTGTTGCCCCAATTTGGTTGGGACTTTGCCTTGCTTCTTTCCATCTTTAACAAGGATGATAATCAATGAATGTCAGCATCTTCATTGTTCACTTCTGTGGATATCCGTTTCCTTTCCCTTATCTTTAGGTTTTAGTTATTTAGTTTGTTTCCTTTTTTGAATAAAAGATAAGAATTTGATATCCAATATCTCCATTTAGTTTAGTATTTATTGTAAATCCCTTTTCTTAAGGGATCTTTTTCAGCTAGGATTGTGGGAAATCAGTGGCAGACATGTTGCCATATTTCCTATATATTTTTCAGCTTTTCCATTAAAAAGAGATATGAAAAAAACGTGAGTTTTCCTCTCT
>JXTB01000660.1:59416-70541 GCA_002914805.1 Parasponia andersonii
TCACAAAGGCTCTTCCAAGAATAAAGTTCGAAGAATTAATTTCCAAGCTGGGAATGATAGATATCTATTCCCCAGCTTGAGGGGGAGTGTGGATATCCGTTTCCTTTCCCTTATCTTTAGGTTTTAGTTATTTAGTTTGTTTCCTTTTTTGAATAAAAGATAAGAATTTGATATCCAATATCTCCATTTAGTTTAGTATTTATTGTAAATCCCTTTTCTTAAGGGATCTTTTTCAGCTAGGATTGTGGGAAATCAGTGGCAGACATGTTGCCATATTTCCTATATATTTTTCAGCTTTTCCATTAAAAAGAGATATGAAAAAAACGTGAGTTTTCCTCTCTGGTTTGATCCTTGGTTCTACCATAATCTTTCTTCAACTTCCAAAGATGCCAATTGTACGTGAACTAACATTTATTGATTGTGAAAATCTACTGTCCCAGGAATTTCCACCAACAGTTGATTCACTCAGAATTGAGAGATGGCATGGTCAGTTAGGATTATTTGAGGCATCAATGCAAGTCGAATATTGTCTTCAATATCTCTACATCAGTGACTGTTCTTCCTCGATATCGATTGGATGTCTTCCAACTACCCTGAGAACGCTAGAAATCAACAATTGTGACAAACTTGAATTTCCATTTCCTCACTCACACAAGTTCCTTGAGCGAATTTGCATTAAAAACAGTTGTGATTTCCTCATTTCCTTTCCCTTGAATTCTTTTCCCAAACTCAACATGCTCTCCATTCATGGGTGTAGAACTCTAGAATCACTCTATGTTTTGGATGGGCTATGCCAAGATTTAACATCTCTTTCTTACTTGTATATACTCGTCTGCCCCAATTTTGCATCTTTTCCTAAAGGTGGACTGTCTGCTACCAACCTTACTAAACTTAAAATTGGACAGTGTGACAAGTTAAAGTTTTTGCCAGAGAAAATGCATACCCTATTCCCATCTTTACAATATCTGGACATTTCTGATTGTCCAGATGTTGAGTTATTTCCTGAAGCCAGTTTTCCGCTCAGCTTGCAGCAACTTGACATTGCAAACTGCAATAAACTCATCGCCTCCCGGATGAGCTGGAATTTGAGAAGACTATCCGTCCTGGAAAATTTTACCATTGGAGCTGAATCTGCAGATTTGAAATCATTTCCTGAGGAAGGCCTACTTTCTACAGCTATTACCTCTCTTACAATCAGTGGAATTTCATGTCTTAAAATATTGGACATGAAGGGGATGCAAGAGCTCACCTCCTTGAAAGAACTAGTCATCTGCAATTGTGTTAACTTGCAGACTATGCCAGAAGAAGGGCTTCCTAACTCTCTTGAGCTTTTGAACATCCATGGATGTCCTTTGCTGGAGGAGAAGTGCCAGAGAGAGACGGGGGAGTACTGGAACAAGATTGCTTGCATCCCTTCCATTAGGATCAACGGTGACATAATTTGATTAGTGGAGAGCTCCATGCCATCATTTACACTAATCCAACTTTCCTTAAGGTACTCTTGTGAAAGTTAATTCTTGATAGTTCTTTTTATTTTTCAGTTTCTTTCTTTTACTAAAGCATGTTTAATACTGCAGTTTTACATTTTCTGATGTTACCTGAGCTCAACAAAGCTTGCTCATTAAAACATGTCTTGTTGTGGAGGTTTGTTTTTCTTGTGGTTTGTTCAGATTTATTCTGTTCTTGCATATTCATGAAATAGTATCTACAATCTTAAATAATATGCCTTGCCGTTTGTTTTTCTGACTCGGTAATCATTATGGTTCTTAACTTCTTATTGTTCAAAATGGCAGTTGACAAACTGAACTTTAATTGTGGCTTTTCGGCGAAAAAAAAATTCAAGCTTAGCCTCAATGCCTGGAAGAAGCCGAGAATTCCTTATTTTTATGGAGGTTCTGATAGATGTATGTTTCATACGGCGTAGATTGCGAACTTAAATCTCATGTCTAGTACAACACGACCAATTCAAATACAAACCATTCACCATAGGTAATTAGGCAAGGCAAATCTTACTGTCTCTCTATATGATGTGCCTGTGTAAATATGTGGATGCAAATGTATGTTGTATATTTATTATGCGATAATTAATATAGCTAGCAGTATAGTTCAGTACCAAAAAAACTAAAAAAATGCAGTAATATACTAGATATGATATTGTACAGTACTATAAAGAATGATGCACTTGCTTTCTTTTGCTATGCTTGTTTCATCTACCTCTATTTTTCTCTAATTTTCATTTGGTTCAGAGTTTAGATGGCCAAACGATTTACAAGTAGTTTCTAGCAGATTTTCATTACCCATTATATTATGAATTCTTTCACACTTTCATTTCACGTATGTGGTGTATGGTGCTATTTTATTCATACAAAGTTCCTGAAAGAAACTATACCAAAAAGGGACAAGATTATTCTTCAGTGACCAGCCATTAATCAGAACAATCTGCATCAATTAGAAAGAGCAAGCTGGTTGTGTCTGTCATTTTAACATGCAAATCCGCTAAAATGGGATTATTTGCAGTGGCTTGGAGATGTGAGGGTTGTAGTTTCAAAGCCCTTGCAGGCCTTCTACTGCAGGTCCACCAGTGGTCAAGAACTTCATTAGTCGTCAAAATCATATCAAGTCTGCACCGAATCTTGAAGTCTTTTTATTTAATTAAATGTTGCTGCTGAATTCATCACTTTACTGGTTTAAAACATCCGAATTTTAAAATGTTTTAGCCTGGATTATATTTTTGAAGGTAGAATGTAAGGCGGGGAAGTATTTTTTTCGCAAACCTAATGGCTCTTTTCTCTCTGTTTTATTATTATTATTATTATTATCCGGAAATTTGGTTTAGCCTCTGGTCATTGCTTGGTAAAGGGTGTTAATGAATGCCAATGAAAGATTGCCATTCACTTTTCTCAGCGTATGTTCTGAATTCTAGTAAATAACAATCCAAGGTAATGAAAGACTGATTTTATAACCATTAAATTTCCATAATTTGTGATAAGATGGGACAAACTGAGCTCCAAAAATATTGTTCAAGAAGCACTTGGGAGAGAAGCAATTACTAAAAAGAATCAACGAAAATGAACTCAAGCCTTACCTACATCTCTCCTTGAATTAGCTCACCACCTATTTCTGTTATGTCACATAGAATACAAGCTGCTAGCTCACAATAATGTCTTTGATACAGAACGATAAGGTGATGAAGCGCAGATGCATAAAAGAAGACTAGCAAGAACGAGCTAAATCTTCATAGCAATTTCATTAGAAAAACTCCAAACTCAGAGAGGTTACCGAAACCAGATCTCCTTTTGGCTATATCTATATGAGCTACGTGAAATGTAGCGTATAAGCTAAATCAACAAAATTAGTTAAATAAACAACCCAAAAGGAAAAAACATGAAGGTCGTATTCAAACACAGTAAAGGTGCCCTGCACCACTAGTAGAGTAATGCAACCTTGCAAGCATTTCTTTCCTCCAGCCAAGAGAAACCACACTAAGCCCCCCCATCTACATTCTGCTCTGAAGTCTCGCCTCTCGCCTCTCACAGGAGCATTATGAACCAACTTCACCCCTTCGCCAATGGAATTCTCAACTGGTATTGTGTTAAGGATCTTAAACTAGACATCGCCATAGCTGTAGACATTTCCTGGTGTTGTAACTCGCAAGAGTATGCATATCCTGAATTACCAATAAAAGTAGGAGTGAGGAAAAATTTTGTTCAGTTTCATAAGAGTAACAACAGAAGCTACCAAGTGAATAGCGTTGATGATTACCTGGGAGAATATTGTCAAATAGCTGCACTACTACTTGTGTCACGATCTCCCCAACCAAAGGCCTGAGGTTGAGAAGAATAACTGCCATATGACGCAGGAAAGGCAACCCGTTCACCACTCAGATCGCAATGGATAGTCTTCTAGGCCAGTCGGATTTATAATCAGGCTGCATGGTGAATTCATGAAGAAGCTGAGCCAATGCCCCGTTGGGTAAGCACTGGTACAGCAAATAGCAACATTTTCATAAATAACAAATCCAATGGGCAGCTATAGTTTATCATGACAGAATTTGCGCAGCCTCTCAAGCCCTCCAAATATCTTGTGTTGGTGATGAGTAATTGTCCTGGCCACGGATTTCAATCTCTTGACCGCAAGTATCAGTCCCGGATGGTGTAATTGTCTTGTAAATAATTCTGACAGTTCAACTGATGAGCATGTTTAAATCCTTCGTAGTTGCCTTAACCACCTCCTTAAGATATAACGTGACAAAAACTCTTCCTGCTATTCTTGTTGGTTGGTTGTTGGTCACGTCTTCTTCAACCCCTGAAGCTTTGGCTATTCTTTCCTGATCAATGTGCAGCATAACTTGGTGCAAAGAAAACGGCCTGGCGGCAGGGAGTGGATGGACTAATTCCTTTAGATAACCAAAAATGTACATATAGAAATATTTCAGAGCAAATTAACGCACACATATATCTTTATGGATGTGTTTAATCAAACATAGATGTGTTTTTCTCCCGCTATAAACTACAAATATCATGTACCACAATGGGTTTTTTAGGAGTAGCTTTATGCCTCATGAGAACGAAGAAACTTCTTAAAACCCAGTAACATTCAGATTAAATTAGTGACGAATTTACTCATACTTTTGTATAATGATTTTAGAATTCAACTCAACTGAACATTGCTTCTTGTATTTTTACATTTTATACCACAGACGTTTTATGTATCCCCTTTAACGTACAAAGGTCTAGTTGAACAGTAGCTAGACAGTACTAGACATGAGCGTTTCACTTGCCCAGTGGCTCCTGTAAAGATTCAGGCTAAATTAGTATATGTTAAAGAAATCAAAGAAGAAGATACGGAAAATATTACTAATAATGAGCCCCTCTCCAGATTAACAAGTTAGGAAGAAAAAAAAAAAATAGTTTGAAGAACTCCCACATCTAAAAGTAATTTAATCTTGTATAAGAGTCTTTTTGTTTTAGAGTTTTTCTGGCAATGTATTCAGTATAACCTCACAATATTTTCAATGAATACAAAGCTTCATGACTGTATTGCTAAAAATCCACTTACGAAATTTGGGGATATCTTCGTTGAGGATGCCAAAAGATCTTGATCAAATTTACTTGTAATCATGATTTGGAGCCTACCGCAATATGAACTCGTAGAAGAAGAACAACAAAATAACGGAAAAAAGAGAAAACAAAGAAATTTGCAACCATTGTAATTTGACGTAATAGAATAGTATAAATATAAATTGCATCCTTTTTTTTTTTTTTTTCAAATAATCACCAACATTAAAATTACCAGGCTGAAATTGGTTGGAATCATTTTTGCCTGCAGCCGAACAAATTCGTGCTAAACCTCACGTCAAGTATCTGCCCCGGAGTTTCACCTCTCGCAGGAGTGCTATGAACCTACTTTACCAAGTCTACCTCTTTCACCAAAAGCATCATCAACTGGTAAACGTGCTGTAACTTGCATAATGTATGCATATTCTGAATCACAGAGGCCAATCGAAATACGCATAAGAGGAAAAATTTTGTTGCGTGCATACTATCAATAACAAGTGAAGCTATCAAGTGAAGAGCATCAATGATTACCTGGGGGAATATAGCCCAAGGAGCCTGCATCTGCGCTAATACAATAGAATCTTGTAGCTTTGACATCTTGAACTTCCCAACCAAAGGCCTGAAGTTAGCAGCAAGAAAAACAGTGACAGAAGAAATGTCGAGATGGATAGTTGTCACGTGATGGAGGAAGGCTAATCCTTCTGCCACTCCAATCACAATGGAGTCTCGTAGCCCAGTCCGGGTTGCTTGTGGATTCATGAAGTAGCTGAGCCAATGTCCCATAGGTGAGTAGTGGGTTGCTCCGGGTTATCATGACATGGTTTGCTCAGCCTTTCAAGCACTCTACTCATCTTGTGCTGATGATTAATGCTTGTCCTGTCCAGGGATTTGAGTTTCTTGACAGCCAAAATCAGCCCGGATGGCAAAACTTCCTTCTAGACAGTGCCGAAAGTTCCAAAGATGAGCTTGTTTGAATCCTTCATAGTTGCCTCAACCGCAGCCTCATGATCTGTTATTTGCCTGAGGTTCTAAACAAAAACATATCCTGCTATTTTTGCTCGTCGGTTGTTGGCCACGTCTTCTTCAATTGGGTTCTCTTTTCCGGTCGATGAGTAGGTTGACTTGGTGCAAAGAGAATGGTCTCGCAGGTGCAGAGGAAAACAGAGATGCAGAACCATTCATTTCCGGCCAGTAAGCCGAAAGCGTGTTCTGCGTATTGTTAAATTTAACTCAACTCGATTAGACAAGTCTTATCCTGGATATTCATCTAATCTGCTTTTACAAAATACAATTAGAGTATAAATAGACTACATAACTCCAACTCAGAACACATAAATAACTCCAAGTCAAAACACATAAATTTCTTTAAAGAGAGTAACGGGTAGTTCTATCAAGCTAAACTATAAAGTTCTTTTACCTTTTTGGTTGGCATTTGGACTTTTGTTAACTCTGACTCATAAGGACTTCCAACTGTGGCAGCACTCATGGTGGTCGAGCTCAAGTGTTCAGAGCTGCAGCCGAGAAAAATTTTTATTAAAGAAAGTTTTCTTAGACTTGGGGTAGACCCAGTAGGTAGCAGAATGACTGGTTCCCTAATCATTCTGGAAATGTTGTACATCCATAATTGTCGACGCTGATCTTTTTCAATGTTGTGTTTAGCATTAGATTGTCAAGTACATCCCTTCCACGTTCTGAGAAATTAGCTTTGTAATCCCAAGACAATCACAACTCCTCAAGATACTTCTTATCCCTCAGTTTGGCTGCACGAGCATCGTTCGCTTTCACTAAATTCTCTAAATTACCAATGAAGAGTCTCACTCTAAGGTCTGGAAGTTCCCCCAACTCTCCTATCTTGGCTCCGGTTTTCTTACCCACAATGAACGCATTCAAATTCTGGAGACTTGGCATCTGTACTACATACACCTCTGCCTAAGACATCTAAATATCTCAAATTAATGAGACGATGTAAATTATTAGGCTGTGAGAGGGCAATATTCTAACTTTAATGTCTGTAAATTGTACAACTTGCAAAAAGATTCGGGCAACACTTTGATTGCAGTGTGTGAGAGATCCAAGTTGTAAAATCCTAGTTTTTACGGGTAAAACGGTTATTTGACCAGATTATTTTTTAAAAAAATTAAATTAATTAAATATTATATATATATATATATAGATATATACTTTCTCTCCCTCTCGTCTCCCCCTTCCCGATCCCCTCTCTCACTCTCGCTCTCTTTCATTCTCTCGGCCGAAGGAGCGCCGCCACCACCTCACCCACCGTCTGGCTAGGCCAGCTACCAGCAAAGCTCCTCCACAACGTCTACTGCCCATGCTACCGATCCCTGGTTATCGCCGAGCTCGACATCACTAGAAAACGTTGTTTTTGGCTGCGGGGAGTTTTGATTTCTGGCGACAATTTCGACCGTTTCAAGTCGCGTTCTTGGGCTCTTTGGGTTCGTATCGTCGAGAGGAACTTCAAGGTATATATTTCACGATCCCATTTTACTCAGTTTAAAAGTTGCCATTTTTTAGTGTTTTTAAGATTTGAATTTTAGATTTTAATCCGACCGTTAGATTTTGTTTTGTTGCCATTTTTGGAATATACTCGAAAAATGATGAAGTTTGACATATATATTGAGTATATTTAGTGACCGATATGAAAGTTAATATCTAACGGCTTAGATTTTTGTCTAGTTTTATGTGCCACCAATCCAGTGTCGGCCCAGACCCGAATTAGTCGAGTTATATGTCTAACTTAACTATTTTGAACATTACAAATTCAATGAAGAGGTCCGTTCATTGATTCGAAGCTTCGTTGAGAGGCCGATGTTTTTTGGTTGTGACACAAGTAGCGAAGATGCTTTAATTCGGCAAATGTTTTGACCCTTGTAAAAGCTCATGTAGTTGTATTTTCACAGAGGTAAAATATTTGTCTTGTGATTGTAGCACAAAAAGTGTGCGCAAATAAGTTGTTTCGAAAATTGGCTTTAATATGTCATCTTGATCACCGTTTTTTTTCGTTGTACGCAACATGACGTGCTTACTTCTTCGGTACAATTTTATTCGACTTGTCTTTTTGTATGAGAAAATAATTCTTTTTAGATACAAATCTAGCCAAATCAACAACAAGATCGTGCATTATGAAATTAGATCTATTAGTACTTGAAGGTTGAAAAAATGACCTAGAAACTAAATAATTAAAGTAATCATGTCAATTGCCGGGTTTCGGATCTGCTTCAGCTCCGCATCAGAGAGCATAGCCGACAGAGAAAAGGAACTTTGTCTCCAGCTTTTGGAGAAGCCCATCAAAGCCAGAGCCTTTCCTTCCACTCAAGTAGCTCGCCAAATCAGAAGATGTGATCTTGCCAATCAAAAACTTAATGGAAGCAGAGACAACAGGTCCAATCACCATTTCTGCAGCCATGTTTGTTTCTCTTCAGAAAGCTCAAAAGAACATGAATGATGCAGGTGTCATCCCAGCATATTTCTACGCAACACAATACCTTTTCTTATTGTTATGGATATATAATGTGTGTAATGTATACATAGTTCTTCCAAATATATATATATATATATATATATATTTTTTTTTTTAAAAACCTATACAAATTAATAGAGGTTTCCGGAGAAATCAGAAACCTATAAAAAATAAAAACAAAATGGCTCTTCTAATTAATTTCTCTGGTAACTTTTCTTTTAAAATTGTGTTTTTTTTTTGGTAAACATTTCTTTTAAAATTGTTGTTGTTAATATTTGTTATGATCTTTGATTTGATCCTTGGACTTAGTTTTTTTGATGTTTGTAATTCAAAATTTGTTGGGCCGTGGATACTTACATTTATTTTTTTAAAAATATTACTAAATTTACGACATTTCAAAAATAATAAAAATTTTGTACGACCTTTTAAAATATTTTTTTGAAAATATTTTGGGAGATAGAAAATAAGATAGTATTTTAATAAATAAGTCATCTTTTTTTTTTTTAATACAAAAAATCACAAAGATTTCTAGAAACTAATTTGGTTTCCTATTAGTAGAATATTCTATACGTAAGTAAATTATAAGAAATCACAAAGGTTTCTTAAAAACCAGTTTGGTTTCTTTTAACAGAATGTCTTATGCATAATTAAATCACAGAAAGCCATAAATATTTCCTAGAAACCATTACGATTCTTTTTTACAAAATGCTATGTACCTAAATAAATCACAAGAAACTATAAAAATTTCTTGGAAACCATCATAGTTTTTCCTTTGTAGAATACTATGTAGCTAAGTAAATCATAAGAAATTACGAAAGTTTAGTGAAAATCATTATGATTTCGTTCAGTAAAATGCTTTGTAGCTAAATAAATCATAGAAAACTAAGAAGGTTTCTTGAAAACCATTGTACTTTCCATTTTACAGAATGTCTTGTAGCTAAATAAATCACAGGAAACTATGACAGTTTCTTAGAAATTATTGTAGTTTCTTTTTTAAATCATAAGTAACAATGAAAGTTTTTTGGAAATTATTGTGGTTTCCTTTTTAAAGAATGCTCTGTCACTAAGCAAATCATATGAAAAGATGAAAGGTTTCCTAGAAACCATTATAATTTCTATAAAATGGTTTTTTTTTTTTTGTAGAATATTTTATAACTAAGTAAATCACATGAAATCATAAACATTTCTTAGAAACCATTATAGATTTTTTTTTTTTTCGCGGAATGCCCTATATAGCTAAGTAAATCTACTTCGTCTTTTTCAAATCATAGGAAATAATGAAAATTTCTTGGAAATTATTGTGGTTTCCTTTTTTAAGAATGCTCTGTCACTAAGTAAATCACATGAAAAGACGAAGGTTTCCTAGAAACCATTATATTTTCTACAAAATGATTTCTTTTTTGTAGAATGTTTTGTAACTAAATAAATCACTCGAAATCATGAAGATTTCCTGGAAACCATTATAGTTTTTTTTTTTTTTTTTTCTGCGGAATGCCCTATAGTTAAGTAAATCATAAGAAATTACATAAGTTTCTTGAAAATCATTGTGGTATCTTTTTTGTAGAATGTCCAGTTTTTAATTAGATACAAAATAAGTCTACTTCCTATTTGCATTTAATCATGCAGCAACATTCCAAGTATTAGCCTAATACAATAAATCATTAGTTATAGAAGCAAGAAAATTGTTTAGTTTCCATCATTTATAGAAAGGCATAAAGCAAGGAAATATAAATATGTCTATTGGAAACCATAATAATGGGATAAATGAACCCACATAAATAGCCAACTCACTTCTATAAATGGTACAAAATTTTTGTACTCAAAACTTACAGTGCTCTAACCATTAATATTCCAAAAATAATCCCAAAACACGTTTTTTCTAGAATGCTAAATTTTTATACTTAAATAAATCACATGAAACTACAAAAGTTTCTTGGAAACCATCGTAGTTTCTTTTTTGTAGAATACTATATAGCTAAATAAATCACAGGAACTCACGAAGGTTTACTTGAAATTATTGTGGTTTCTTTTAGCAGAATGCCTTATAGCTAAGTAAATCACAGAAAACAAAAAAAGTTTCTTGAAAACTATTGTGGTTTCCATTTTACAAAATGTCATGTAACTAAGTAAATCACATAAAACTACGACGGTTTCGCAACTGCATTTTTTTTCCTTTGAAAGTAGTAATGGTTTTTAGAGAACTAACAAAACTCAACTCAAGCATTACCTGCATCCCAATTCTTGTTCTGAAAAAAATATGATTCCTCTTCTGGTAATCAACAATTAAAAGTCATTGCCTCTTACTCTTCCATAAACAAAAATACATTTTTAACATTAAAAATGGGTAGGTAACATTCTATCATGATTCAGATTTTTTGTATAATGTTATATATCTAAGTAAATCACAGGAAACCACGAAGGTTTATTTGAAATTATTGTGGTTTCTTTTAGCAAAATGCCTTATAGCTAAGTAAATTACAGAAAACCAAAAAGGTTTCTTGAGAACCATTGTGGTTTCCATTTTACAAAATGTCATGTAGATAAGTATATCACATAAAACTACGACGGTTTCGCAACTGTATTTTTTTTT
>JXTB01000660.1:70567-92474 GCA_002914805.1 Parasponia andersonii
CAACTCAAGCATTACCTGCATCCCAATTCTTGTTCTGAAAAAAATCTGATTCCTCTTCCGGTAATCAACAATTTAAAGTCATTGCCTCTTACTCTTCCATAAACAAAAATACATTTTCAACATTAAAAATGGGTAGGTAACATTCTATCATGATTTATATTTTTGTAGAATACTATATATCTAAGTAAATTACAGGAAACCACGAAAATTTACTTGAAATTATTGTGGTTTCTTTTAGCAGAATGCCTTATAGCTAAGTAAATCACAGAATACTATTGTGGTTTCCATTTTACAAAATGTCAAGTAGCTAAGTAAATCACATAAAACTACGTCGGTTTCGCAACTGCATTTTTTTTTTTCCTTTGAAAGTAGTAATGGTTTTTAGAGACCTAACAAAACCCAACTCAAGCATTACCTGTATCCCAATTCCCGTCCTGAAAAAAATCTGATTCCTCTTCCAACAATCGTCAATTACAAGTCATTGCCTCTTATTCTTCCATAAATAAAAATACATTTTTAACATTAAAAATGGGTAGGTAACATTCTATCATGATTCAGATTTTTTGTAGAATGCTATATATCTAAGTAAATCACAAGAAACTATGAAGGTTTACTTGAAATTATTGTGGTTTCTTTTAGCAGAATACCTTATGGCTAAGTAAATCACAGAAAATCAAAAAAGTTTCTTGAAAACCACTGTGGTTTCTATTTTACAAAATGTCATATAGCTAATTAAATCATATAAAATTACGACGGTTTCACAACTGCATTTTGTTTTCCTTTGAAAGTAGTAATGGTTTTTAGAGAACTAACAAAACCCAACTCAAGCATTACCTGCATCCCAATTCTTGTTCTGAAAAAAAAATGATTCCTCTTCCGGTAATCAATAATTAAAAGTCATTGCCTCCTACTCTTCCATAAACAAAAATACATTTTTAACATTAAAAATGGGTAGGTAACATTCTATCATGATTCAGATTTTTTGTAGAATGCTATATATCTAAGTAAATTATAGGAAACCACGAAGATTTACTTGAAATTATTGTGGTTTCTTTTAGCAGAATGCCTTATAGCTAAGTAAATCACAGAAAACCAAAAAGGTTTTTTGAAAACTACTGTGGTTTCCATTTTACAAAATGTCAAGGAGCTAAGTAAATCACATAAAACTACGACAGTTTCGCAACTGCATTTTTTTTCCTTTGAAAGTAGTAATGGTTTTTAAAGAACTAACAAAACCCAACTCAAGCATTATCTGCATCCCAATTCCTATTCTGAAAAAAATCTGATTCCTCTTCCGGCAATCAATAATTAAAAGTCATTGCCTCTTACTCTTCCATAAACAAAAATACATGTTTAACATTAAAAATGGGTAGGTAACATTTTATCATGATTCAAATTTTTTGTAGAATGCTATATATCTAAGTACATTACAGGAAACTACGAAGGTTTTATTTGAAATTATTGTGGTTTCTTTTAGCAGAATGCCTTATAGCTAAGTAACTCACAGAAAACCAAAAAGGTTTCTTGAAAACTATTGTAGTTTCCATTTTATAAAATGTCATGTAGCTAAGTAAATCACATAAAACTACGACGGTTTCGCAACTGCATTTTTTTTTTTTCTTTTGAAAGTAGTAATGGTTTTTAATGAACTAACAAAACCCAACTCAACTCAAGCATTACCTGCATCCCAATTCCTGTTCTGAAAAAAACTGATTCCTCTTGCGGCAATCAACAATTAAAAATTATTGCCTCTTACTCTTCCATAAACAAAAATACATTTTTAACATTAAAAATGGGTAGGTAACATTCTATCATGATCTCAGACCAGACTTATTAAGTTTTTGTTGTATAGGATTTGATCTTCATTTATAAAATAATGTTTAAACATACATCCCCGCATTGGAAAATCTAAATCCAGAAACTTTTATGGTAATCTAATTATATGTGACAGGATCTCAGAGTGCTTCTTTCCCACTGGAGGCCTCTCCCTAGCTAGATAAACTCACCACCTATTTCCGTTAATTTACGGAAATTACAAGCCAACTTTTCATTGGAACTAGTCTAAACAAACTGTGGAAGCAGTCGACGGATAAAAGAAGATCAGTCAGTAATAACGAGCTAACTCATGGTCATGCATAACAATTTCATTAGAAGAAATTGCTACCTTTCCTCTTGCCTATCTTTCCTCTTGAATGCGAGTGTCAAAACATCTAACAAAGGCACACGAAACGCAGCGTATAAGCTGGTCATTACTTTGCAAAACGGGCTGCGTTCATGAGGGGTCGTTTGATCTGGATTGGATATGATCCACATTGGGTGGAGATGTTATTTTGTAAAGAGAAATGAGAGCAGTTTTTTTTTTTAAAAAAAGTTGAATAAACAAGCCGAAAGGCCATGAAGGTTTAGTAGCTAAAATAGCAAATAGTAAGCAAGCAAAACAACATCACGTTTTAATTTGAAAACATCAGACACGCGCCCTGAATCAGAAGCAGAGTACTGTAACCTTAAGTGCTGCAAGCAGAGAAAAACAGAGAATGAAGGACAATTGATTTCTGCCCATTAGGCCAAAATCTTGTTCTGCATATTTGTATTGCTAAGTTTAAATCAATTAATTTATATGTCTTATTTTGATGTTCATCTAAATTGCTCATACGAATTACATTCAGTGTATAAAGAAGCTAGACAATTCAGTATCCAAACAAGGGTATTGATATTAAACAAAAGAAAATTAACCAATACTTTTATTGAATGCTGAACTTCAAAATTTTGTTGTTCAAAAGCCTCCAAGAAATTCGGCCATGTTTTTCCCATAATCCTCTCATTTTGCACAATAAGGACTTAGAATTATTACTAGCTAATTAAGGTTGTTAATATTTCTTAGATAATTTGATTAAGTCCACAAAGAGGAAAAGGAAAAAAAATGCTACTAATCTGTCCTCTCAATATTTTGGATTTTCATCTCTATAAAAATCAAAACTCCACAGCTCTAACTGAGTTTTCAGATTAAATATTAATGACCAAACCAAATATAAAAGTAGAATTCAACAAAGTAAAAGAACAACACAAATTCACGTGGTTCTATCAAATTGATCTACGTCCATGGGTGAGCGGTCGATCCTGATCTTCTTATGAATTTCTGGGTGAACAATTCTGTGTACAAGTTTTATAACTCAAGAACTTTCTCAGATCAAATCACCCAAAACCTCAAAGACAATTAATTGTAGTAATGTGTTTATAACTCCCTCTACAATCTACATATACATAGTTTTCTAACCAAAACACTAACGTAACAAAATTAACTGTCTATAGTTTCCTAACCAAAACACTAACATAACAGAATTAACTGTCTTTCTAGTCTTCAAGTCTTTGGTTGCTGCTTGAAAAGAAACAACTGATACCTCTATTGAACACTGAACTTAAAAATTTGTACCTGAAAAGCCACAAAGAAATTCTTGGATGTCTTCCCCTCCAAGGTAGGTCACACTAGGATCCTAACATTTTTCACAATAAGAATTTAAAATCATTACCAGCCAATAAAAGCAAAAACAAAAAATTGGCTCAACAGATTGTGTTAGATTGCAATCTGTTTTTATTTATTCACTTATCTTTCAAGTACTTGGCACAATGCAAATACAAAAGGAGAGGAGAAAAAAATAAAGCATACAAGAAACTACAGCAGAATGTGTAGTGGTTTAAAACTAGTTCGATAATTACAAGTCAAAATGAAATGGACCTTTACGTTTGAAAAGCCCGTTGATATTATAATCAGGCCGAATAAGATATGAGCTCATAAAGCCCAACCCATAAAATTATGACCAAAGTCTAAATTAACCACCTAGCCAAGAATTCTGCCCAAGACTCGATCCGACCACAACCAGAACGAGGGACCCAGCAAATCATAGAGATATCATCAATCAACAATCACCGACTTAGTTTGCAAGACTAATTCAGAATAAAGGACCACGCACTAATAATTATGGAGTAGGATAAATTATCTTCAATAACTACCGATTCAAGAATTTCAGAATATAACAACTGCCTCCAATTATCACTAAATTCAAAATAAGACAGCTACCTTCAACAGATCTGAGAAGGCTCCTATAAGTAGAAATCAAAATGACACCTAAAGAAAGATCAACTCGGAATAACCTACTCTTGCATTCTCTCTCTTTCTGTTATTCCCATTCACATTAGCGTTCACCCCTCAAATATATAGATCTTAGAATTTATCTTAGAGCAATCTAAGATATCTACACTTATCTATAGTCTACCAATAAGGCTATGCATCCAGACTTATATTTGTGTTCATTAAATTGCTTATATGCTTTATCATATTCATATATTCTTAAATTGCATACTAACTTGAGCGTCAAAGCCCATTTGGCTAGCACCACTCTGATGTTCCTATTCAAATTCTTACGTCTTTTGGTTTTAATAGGTTGGCTCACAGCTCAATTCCGTAATTATAGAAACAAGTCTCTACATAATATTTCATATCTGTTTGGTTTGTTTCTGGTTCTCGAATGCACCTATTAGTTTTCTTTTGCTATGCTTTGAAGCGGAAAAATTTGTTATCATTTTAAATTTTGCAACATCATTGTTGCAATATTGATTAGAATATTTGATGTGGTATTTTTGTAACACTCTAAGTCTCACATCAACTATGTTCTGAGAAAATTACGAGTATTTAAGTGATGGTCTATGAGTCTAAAAGTACCTTCAAGCTAGCACTTTTAAGTAAAGCTCAGTAGTATTACATTTGGTATCCAGAGCCGACTCAGTCTATATCTGTGCCACGAGCCAGAATCGTACGATAGACCTTTAACTGAAGGAGATCTGATGTTATATTTGGTATCAGAAAATGAGGACACCAGGTGGGATCTTGAAGAAGAAGTTCAAGTTACGTAGTACCCCGATTACGCATGATCTTGACTCGGATTCCACCTTGAGTTTGAGAGCATTATATTCGATTTCGTCGAAAGATCCTTTGCATCACCAATTGCACCTTGTAGGTCGTCTAGCCACTTCTTTACTGCCAGGTTTCTGACTTGCTTCTATTTTGTATCAGCAAGCACCGCAGCTAGGTAGAGGAATGTTGTTTTCAATTTCTGAAGAAGCCCATCAAATTCAGAGTCTTTCTTTCCACTTAAGTAGCTAACCATATCAGAAGATGTCATCTTGCCAAGCAAAAAATCAATGGATGCAGAGACAACAGCTCCAATAGCCATTTCTGTAGTCATATTTCTCTTCGTTAGTTTAGATGCAAAGTTAATGATTCATAGAAAGTGAATGAGCAATGCCAGAGAGAGAGAGAGAGAGAGAGGCGTTTATTGATGAATTATATTCTTATAGAAAAAATAATAAAAATAAATAGAAAAATCTGATAATGACTAAATTAAACACAAACTTTTGAGATAGCATGTATTGGTCTACTTGTTACGTAAGAGCACTGGTTCTCACCTAAAAGTGCTAGATTGAAGGTACCTTTAGGCTTATGGACTATCACTTAAATACTTATGATCTTTTCAGAACATACTTGATGTACGACTTGGGGCGTTACAATCTCCCCTGTTAAGGGCCTAGCGTCCTCGTTAGGGAGTCCATTTTCAATAGCCCACATATAACTCCTATGAGTAGGATCCACATTCATCACGATTCTAGCCCGTGGCAGTCTTTCAAAGCCCACACAGGTATAAACTGGGTTGGGTCTAAATACTAAATGTAACATCACTGGACTTCACCTAAAAGTGCTAACTTGAAGTTACATTTGGACTTACGACTACTACTTAAATACTCACGATCTCCCGAGAGCATACTTGATATGGGACTTGGAGCGTTAAAATCTCTCCCGTTAAGGGCCTAATGTCCTCTCTAAGAAATCTATATTCAATAGCCCACATATAATCCCTATTGGCAGAGTCCATATTTATCACGATTCCGGCCTGTGGTAGTCTTCCAAGGCGCACAGAGATATAGACTAGGTCGGCTCTAATACTAAATGTAACATCACTAAGTCTCACCAAAAAATGTTAGTTTGAAGGTGGTACTTTTAGGTTTATAAACCACCACTTAAATAGTCATGATCTTCTTATAGCATACCTAATCCGGACTGGGGCGTTACACGTTATCCACGAGATAACACGTGCATTAGTTTCATTACGGTTTAATTACTCATCATTTGTATATTATATTGTTTTCTTTCCGCATGGAAAATAGCTGTACAGCAATATTCAACACAGTCTAAGATAAAGAAAGCTCTACAAAATAAGAGAACAGGAATGGTATCATCCAAATATATTTCTGACACAACATAATACCTTTTCTTATTGTTACCTAGTTGTATAGTTCTTCCAAATATACATTAAAAATCTATACAAATTAATAGAGGTTTCCCTTCTTGCAAAGGAATAACATATACAAATATGGAAACAAAAAGATTTTTTCTAATTAATTTCTCTAGGTATATTTTCTTTTAAAATTGTGCTTTTAAATATTTAGTGCAATCTAAGATTTGATCCTTGGACTTAGTTTTCTTGATATTTGTAATTCAAAATTGGTTGTGTCTTACTAATGTAATGTATGCAGCCTAGCCCTCATCAATGCGTTATAGTCGTCCCAACAGACTAAACCTTGTAGGTCCATTAGTGTTTGGGTCTTGCTCATCTATTTGGGGCCTTTTGGTCATTGGTGAAGGCCATAGATTTCGATATTATTTTTGCATTTGTTTACTTAATGATTATAGAAATACGCACAGGAATTATCACATCCTTATATTTATTACGTGCTTGTCAAAATTTAATACTTTTAAGTAGCTTCAAGAATCAAAGCTAGAGATTTCGAAAATAACCATCATCAGGCACTTTCTTTCGCAAATTTGAAATAATAATTAGTAGAATGATAATTACTGTGTTTGGTTAATAGTAGAATGTAATGGAAAAAAATATTGTATTGATTATAATACCTTTTTTCTAAATTTTATATATTTTTCAACTATTAAAATTTAGTTGATAAAAAGTTATTATTTCAAATTAAAAAGTTCATTATTTTATATAATTAATTAGTAATATCAGAATAAAATAAAGTACAAAAAATTATTTTCAATTTGGTAATTATTATTATTATGATTTAAAAAAGGATAAATTATTGTTAAATGTGTGTGAATAACTTAATCTTAAAAAAGTAATAAAAATATAGTTGCATATTGATAATTTAGAAAATAGTATTTCTATATGTGTGCAAAATGAAAAATAATGAATATTACTACTATTAAAATTTTTAAATACATGTAAGAAAGTTTATATTTTGTAGAAAAAATAGAAATAATATCAATTTAATTATGATTTAAGGAATGGAATGGTAATTCCTTAGGAGAAACAATGGAAACAAAATTACACCAATTAATGGAAAAAAGTTTCCATCGGAATATAATTTTGTTTGCATTAGAATAATAACTCTAATTTCACTTTTTAAACCAAACAATGGAATGAACTGTTTAGTAAAATGAACATTTCATTCTAATACTCATTCCACTAAACCAAACATGTCATACTCATTCCACTAAACCAAACATGTCGTAATGATTGTTAGAGAACTTACAAAAACCAACTCAAGCAATACCTGCATCCAAAGTCCTGTTCTAAAAAATTTAATTCATGTTCTGGCAATCATACGATTAAAAGTCATTGCCTCTTACTCTTTCGTGAACAAAAAAAAAAAACATTTTTAACATTGAAAATGGGTAGGTAACATTCTATGATCTCAGAGGAAACTTATAAGTTTTTGTTGTATTGGATTTGATCTTCATTTATAAAATGATTTTTCAATAAATTTAGAAAATCTAAATCCAAAAACTTGTACTGTTATAAATATAAATGAAAAGTCGAATAAACAACCAAAAGGCCATGTAGCTTCGGCAGCTAAAATAGCGAATACTAAGTAAGCAAGCAAAACAACATGAAGTTCTTATAGTAAGTAAGCAAGCAAAAAACAATGAAGTTTTTATTTGAACACAACAGACACGCGTTTGGATCATAAGCAGAGTATTGCAACCTTAACCATTTGGAATTGGAACCTAGATTTTGGAGCAAAAAAAATTTGTGAGGAAAAAGTAAAGAAAAAAGAAATAGGAGAATATTTTACATTTGGATCTTAGATTTTAGGGAGAAAAAAAGTAAATTCTTAAGAATTCTATTTTTTTTTTTGTTTGGATTATATCAAAGACTGATGGAAAAATTTTTACCGGATGATTTTCAATAAATTTAGAGAATTTAGATTATAATGAAAAAAATTATGAGAAAAAAATTTCAAATACAAAATTTTATAGAATTTAAGGAAACTATTCTCTCTCTCTTTTTCTTTCAACTTTTTCCTCACAATTTTTTTTCATACTAAAACCCACCAGACATGGCCTAAAAGTTTATATAATTTTATTTTGACTCTTGATTTTATTAATTAATGTGCCAAAATTCTATATATTAAAATGTTACATCAACTCAAACTTTTGTGTTTTTTGAAAAGAATTTCTACAATTTTTTATTTCAATTAAAACCAAAAAAAAAATGAAATTTTTTGAAATTTTTTTCATCTCTTCCTAAAAATCCAAATTCCAAATAGAGCCTAAGCTGCCAAGTATTTACTTCCTCCGGCAAAGAGAAAACTCGCTAAGCCTAGACAAGTGTGGTAACAGCTAAGATGGTACTATAGGAGACATTAGTGATGGTTCCCACGTAAAGAATTCAACTGCACTCCACAGAGTCTATATTCCCCAAAAAACTTGAATTTTGACTTGATGAAAAGCAAATAGTCTGGGTGGTGCAGAGAAAAACAGAGAATGAAGGACCATTGATTTCTGCCCATTAGGCCAAAACCTTGTTCTGCATATTTGTATTGTTAAGTTTAAATCAACTAACTTATATAAGTCTTCTATTGATGTTCATCCAAATGCTACTAATCTGTCTTCTCAATATTTTGGATTTTCATCTCTATAAAAAGCAGAGCTCCACAGCTCTAACTGAGTTGTGAGATTAAATATTAATCACCAAACCAATATAAAACTAGAACACAACACAAAAATTACGTGGTTCTATCAAATTGATCTACGTCCATGGGGGAGCAGTCGATCTAGATCTTCTTATGAACTTCTTGATGAAACGATTCTGTGTAGACCATTTCACCCAAAACCTCGAAGACAATTAATTGTAGTAGAGTTTTCTAACCGAAACACTGGTATATGACAGAATGAAATCTCTTTCTAGTCTTCAAGTCTTTGGTTGCCGTTTGAGAAAAAACAACTTATACTTCTATTGAACACTAAACTTCAAAATTTTGTTGCTGAAAAGCCACAAAGAATTCTGGGATGTCTTCCCTCCAACTCCGAGCTTGGTCACACTAGGACCCTAACATTTTGCACAATAAGAACTTAAAATCATTACTAGACAATTAAAGCAAAAAAACTAGTTCTTTTATTTTATTTTTTTTTTTTGGCACAATGCAAATGCAAGGGGGAGGGAGGAAAAAAAGTATACCAGAAAGAAACCATAGTAGAATGCTTGACATCTCTTTGGTTTGTGTCCGTTTCTTGCAGAAATTCAGAACGCTCATCTAAGAAAAAATGGCAGAGCATCACGGCAACCATATCTTTCCTGCATTGAGTGGCATATAAATCATTGAAACAAGCATAGATAGACAAAAGATTTTCTACTAGCTAGATAAATGTGTCTAGGTAGGAAAAATTGATTAGGGGTAATTAGGAGTGAAGAACCTATTCTCTCTGAAGGAAAAAAAATCTCCGCCTTATGAAATATTTATTCGTTAACATAACCAATATTGTTTATATAGAAATCCAGAGGAAGTGAGGAAGTTGAGGCTGACGTGTGTATATGGAATATGATCTATGTTTATTCACGATCATAACCTTTTTGGTTGGCATTTCGATTGTTGTTTATTCTTGCTCATAAGAACTTCCGAGTGTTGCAGCACTCATGGTATGGACTGCTGAAGTGCATAGAGCTGCAGCCAAGAAAAGTTTCCAATTCAATTATTTACTTTTAATGACATAGACAAATTATTCTATAAGATAAATATAATACTACCATTGGTTCAATCTTTTATAAGACTCCTTGTACATATTCTCCCTCTTGACTTGTTCACCAACAAAAGGACATCTAAAGACTACAAGATCTTCAAGAACGGTTGTCAGCACTTCTTCTGGAGGTGTATGCAATTTTGGGCAGCCACAATGTCCAGTTGTTTCAAGGAGGTGTGGCGTTAAAACCCCTTCTTGTCCAAGGTTGTAAGACAAACAAGCTAATTAGTTTCGAACTTAAGCATATGTAAAAACATATACATATGTTTACAATTGCATGAATAATATTTTAGAATTCATCAACTCACTGGTCCAAGGCTGAGTTAAATGAAGTATATACGCTACACATTTGAGTTGAGCGGTAGCTTTACACGCCACACACTTGAGTTGAACGGTAGCTATACACGCTACACACTTGCCTGATGCCTGCTATAGAGATTTAGAGAAAAGTTAATGAAGTATAGCACAGCATCTACTTATGTAAACTATATAAGAAAATCTGAGCTTATGTTTTCATCAAGGCTATAACCTTTGGTTGAGCTCTATGACTTTTTTATAGCTCAAAAGAACTTCCGACTGTTGCGGCACTAGTGTCATGGTCCTACCAAAGTGAAAAAGCTTCAGCCAAGAAAAGTTGCCAGTTCAGAACAAATAATCGAAGATATGCAACATAGTACTAACAACCAACCATTTCAAGATAAACAACGAATAAATGTTTCAAGATCTCCGAAGTCTACAAATGATATAATCTTGTATAAGAGTCTTTTTATTTGGAGTCAGAACTTTTCTTGATCTATGAAGTAGGATACTAAGGTGTGTTCAGTGTAACCTTACTGATATTTTCATTGAAGGCACGATTTCATATTGATTACATTGCTGAAAAGCCACCAACAAAACTTTGGGTTGTATCTTCATTAAGAATGTCATAAAATCCTGATCCAACTTGAAATTATGATTCGGAGCCTGTCGACAATATAAACCCACAATCACTACTAAGAAGAAAAGCAAAATATTATAGGGAAAAAAAAAAAAGAGAAAAAGAACTTGTAACCATTGACATGTATAAATAGAAGAGTGTGAACGTGAATTGGCTTTTTTTTTTTTTCCCAGCATCACTAAAAGAAGGAACTATAAAGAACTATAGTACCTTTGGCATGCAATGGTGTGGGCTTGTTTATTGAGAAAGTGGTTGGAATTGTTCACAACCGATGAAAATATAGGGGATGCAAGCAATCTTTTTCCAGTGCTCTCCATTCTCCCTTTGGCACTTTTCTTCCATCAAAGGACATCCCCAGATCCTTAAATTTTCAAGGGAGGCTGGCAACCCTTCCACTGGAAGTGTCTCCAACTTAGGGCAACCAAAGATGTTTAAATCTTTCAAGGAGGTAAGTTCTTGAAAACCCTTCTTATCCAAGGTTTTAAGACAATCAAACTCAAAAATGACAAGTTGGGTAAGAGTGGTAGGCAGCAACCCTTCCTCCGGGAAGGACTCCACATCTTCATATCCATAGTTTTCAACAGTGAATCTTGTAAGATTGGGAAGTGCTTGCAAATTCCAATTCTTTCTAGACGAAATGACTTTATCGCAATTGTCAATACTGAGCTTATGCAAACTAAAAGGCAACCCATATCTAGGGAGTGACTCCAACTCTGGACAATTACGAACCTCTAAATGTTGCAGACAAGGGAGAAGACTACGCAGTTGGTCTGGCAAGAACTTTAATTTCTTGCAATTTTGAAGTTTAAGTTGAGTCAAAATTGGGCAATGAAGGTTGCTCTCTGGAAAGAAAGTAAAATTAGGGCAATTATCAATATCTAGAGAAGACAGAGATTTTAGAGCTTCGCATAAGGAGAAAGACTCTAAATTTTGACAATCTGCAAAGTGGAGATTCCTTATATTGGGAAGGGAATCTAGGGGAAGCGATTTGATAGAGCCGCAACTATTACGTTCTATCAAAAGCTTTTGGAGAGACTCGTATTTGTGCTGCAGTGGAAACTCAAAATTCACGCAACCAGCGATATATAGGTTTCTCACATTGGCAAGAGAATACCTAGATGTTTTCGGGTCATCAAAATAATCAACAATTTCCGTATTTTGAAGACAACTAAATGATTCCACAGCTTGAAATCCCACAAGCCTCTTGCAGTGGCGAAGGACTACTTCACTGATGGCTGGCATCGTTGGGAGTGAAGAAGCAATCTCCGGACAACTAAAGATAGAAATTTTTGTTAAAGATGGAAGGAGACAAGGCAAATCTCCGGTGAGCCTAACGCAATATTGCAAAGAAAGTGTTCTTAGCTTTGGAAAAGCTACCGCATTTTTAACTGGCATTGACCAGTCCTTCCAGTTTAACATGTCACAGAATTCCAAGGATTCCAATGAGGCAAATGACTTTACCATTAAAGAACAAGCCCCATAAAACTCAATGCCCACCTTCTCTATTGCATCAAAGTTTCTAATGGAAAGAGTTTTAAGGGAGAGTAATTGCCCAAGTGATGGCAAGGTGTGGCAAAATTTACAATCAGAAAGGGATAGACCAACTAGGTTGCAAAGTGACTGGTCCCCTAACCATTTTGGAAATGTCATACCTCCATATTTGTTGATGCGGAGAACTTTTAGTGTTTTGTTTGGCAAAAGATTGTCAAGTAATACCCATTCACGTTCATGGACATTACTAATGTAATCCCAATTGAACTCCAACTCCTCAAGTTGCTTCTTATCCCTAAGTTTGGCCGCACAAGCATCATCATTTGCATTCACTACATTCTCTAAATTGTAAATGGAAAGTCTCCCTCTAAGATCTGAAAGTTTTCCCAACTCTCCTATCTTGGCTCCGTTATTTTTTCCCACAACGAAGGTACTCAAATGCTGGAGGCTTTTCAGTTTTCTAATATGCTTTGGCATCTCCACTATACCACTGCCTTTGACGTCAAGATATCTCAAATTAATGAGGCGATGAAAACTTTTAGGCAACTTAGTGAGATGATAACAATGAAATAACTTTAATGTCTGTAAATTATACAACATGCATAAAGACTTGGGCAACACTTTAATTGAAGTGTGAGAGAGATCCAAGTAGCGAAGATGCCTTAGTCCAACAATTGATTTAGGCAACTGTTTGACGTTTTGATAGCCACTCAATGATAAATATCTCAAACATCTCAACCTCAACACATTAGGCACTTGTAATTCCATAATTTCAAAGTAAAAATCGATGGAATGCAATTTTAGAGGCAAAAATGTGCGCAAACAAGTTGCTTTAGAAATCAAGTTCGACATCTCATTGCAATTATGGAGATCTTTGTCATAGGCAATATGACGTGCTTTCTTCGTCAATTCGATTTCATTTGACTTGCCTTCTTGTATGAGAAAATACTTTCTTCTAGTTACAAATTTAGCCAAATCAACCATTAGATCATGCATCACAAAACGAGATCTATCAGCACTTGAATATAGGAAAAAGGACCTGGATACTAGATCATTGCAGTACTCATATCCCACTTCTTCCATTTTCTTATTTCTCCTTGGATAGTCCAAAAGATTTTGTGCCATCCATTGTAAGACCAACTCCTCTTTTTCGAATTCATAGTCTTTGGGAAATAATGAACAATAAGCAAAGCATCGTTTTAAGTATGAGGGGAGATAATGATAACTCAATCTCAAAGCTGGAAGAATGTTTTCTCCTTGATTTGGAAAATCCAAAACATCACTCTTTGCTATTCCTTCCCATTCCTCAACATGTGTAGAACGCAAGAGGCCACCTAGTGCTTTCACAGCTAATGGCAAACCTTTGCATTTCTTAACAATTTTTTTGCCAATTACTTCCAAGTCTGATTTTATAGTCAAGTCGTCATTGCCAAATGCATGTTTCGCAAGTAGCTTTAGACAAGCTTCTTCATTTAACTCCTTGAGATGGCGAGATCCAACTGTTCCCATGATTGATGCCACTTTTACGCTTCTCGTTGTCACAATTATCTTGCTTCCTTGAGCCCCGTCTTTAAAAGGCATCCTCATCGTGTCCCAAAAATCATAGTTTTCATTCCAGACATCATCCAAAACAATCAAAAACTTCTTTTCCTTCAACTTTTCTTGTATATTAACTTGCAGCACATCCAAGTCCTTAACATCGCAGGCCTTTCTAGTTACTGCCTCAAGGACAGTTTTTGTTACCTTACAGACATCAAATTCATCTGAGACACAAACCCATGCCTTGAGATCAAAATACTCGGTAACTTCTTCATCGTTATAAACCGCTTGAGCTAGGGTAGTTTTTCCAATTCCACCCATGCCCACTATTGGAATCACACATGTCTTTTTGCTACCCACCTCATCTGACAACAATATCTTTCTAAGAACATCCTTTTCATCATCTCTACCATAAACCTCAGAATCATCTATCAAAGATGTTGAAGGTGGCCGCCGTGACGAGATCTTCTTAACATCCTCTTTCAGATCAAGGATATACCTCTGTTTCTCAAAATCGTCCAACTTGGCGAGAATCTTCTTCATCCTGGTCTTCCTTTTTCGATCAGTTGAGTTGGTAATAGTGGAGAAGAATTTAAAGTTACGTACCTTGCTTATGCCGGTTCTTGACTCGGTTTCCACTTTCAGTTTGAGGGCATCATATTCAATATCATCAAAGAGATCCTCTGCATCATCCACGGCATCTTGAAGCTTGTCTAGCCACATTTCGACCGCCGGGTTTCGGATCTGCTTCAGCTCCGCATCGGCGAGCACCGCGGACAGAGAGAGGAAACTTGTCTCCAGTTTTTGGAGAAGCCCATCAAAGCCGGAGCCTTTCTTTCCCCTCAAGTAGCTTGCCAGATCAGAAGATGCGATCTTGCCAAGCAAAAACTCGATGGAAGCTGAGACAACAGCTCCAACCACCATTTCCGCAGCCATATGCTTCTATTCAGTAGTTCAGTTGCACAGTCAAAGATTCACAGAAACCTAATGAACAGTGACAGTGAGATTGAGGCCAACATACATAGGAGAATCACATTATACTCTTGTTGAAAGTACAAAATGAAACTAAAAAATTAAAACGAGATATAAAAGATAACGTCTGCCGTTACAAATTCTCGTTATCTGCTGTCATACGTATGTATATATTGTTATCTGTGCAAACGTTTGTATTTAAAAAGTCCACGTTGGTAGGCTGGTACTGTTGAACTACTATTAAGTCGACGTTCTAGTAGTGTTGGACTATTAGAACGTGAATGAACAATGAAGGTTCCCTCCAAGTATCTACACTAAAAAACTATACCTTTTTACAATGCGTATGTATAGTTCTTTGTATTTTATGTAGTCAATATATATTATGTTGTAGGTCCATTAGTGAATGGGGTCTTGTGGAGCAATTTCATTAGAAAAATTCCAAATGGGGTCTTGTCTGCCTTTTCTCTTGAATACAAGTAGCAAAAATATCTATCGAAGGTACATGAAACACGGCCTTGCAAAATGGGGTGTGTGACGGTTATCCACGAGTGGCTGCTCGATTTGGATCGAGGATGTTCCTAGTTCATAAAGCATTCTTTTGAGTAATGAAAGCAGAGACTTTCTTTTTTTAAACAAAAAATAGGAAAAAAAAAAGATATAATAAGACAAGTCAAAAGGGCATGTAGTATTAGCAGCTAAATAGCAAATCGAAACGACAAGTGTGGGCCCATTCCTATATTATATACCACGTGGACGATTAAGTGGCAGAACAAGTCACAAGGGGCATACCATTTGGTATATGTCCAGAGTTACCGATTAAAATCCACGTGAGTCACACATGGTATCGCATAGGCCCATGGGCTAGCCGAGGTCAGGGCCGAATCCATCCCAGACCTTGGACGGGTTCGGTCCAGTCCAATTCTTATCTCGATAACTGAGGGTCGGGAGCTTCGAGGGTCTTCCGCCAGAAGACCATGGGAGATAGCTCACTGCTCCAGACCCAGGCAGAGTATTTAATGCGATCCTGGGTAGGTGCGCGCATTGGGCAAATCGTCCTGACAGAATGGCGGTTTGTCAAAGTCTCACCTCCGACAGGCTGGAGTCGTAGGGGACGGCAGAAAGCAGGCCACGACGATGCAAGAGAAATTATGATAACCACGGCCTATGATTTCTAGAGTAAGTCATGATAGAAAGAAGGTACTCGATCGTGGGATTGAGAGCCAGAAAGCTCACAGCTCCAGGATTATATATAGAAGCCCTGTTTCCTCCCTGAAAGGAGAGATATACAGAAAAATACTTACAGAGAAAAGTTTAGTCTTTGCTATTCAGCCTCAGGGACAAACCACTGACTTAAGCATCGGAGAGTCTTTGCAGATGGTCACCCTTGCCTCTCCATCTCAACCTGAAGCTAAAGACACTCCGGGATAGCAAGGATATGTGGGCAGTTGGTGGATATAACTTCAGCAGTCTAGAGACACGTGAACAGCTAGTAAGAACAATACCAATAACTTGGCGCCGTCTGTGGGAAACCGTTGAGTGTGAGAGAAAGAATAGGAGTCTCACGATTGCACTCTCCCTAAACAAAAGGTCATACAACGTCGAATAACACCCTCAAGAATGATAACCAAGAGCATACGTCCTGACACCGAAGGGAGCTCTCGGGAAGCACGACCAGGTCTGGAGCAAAAGCTGGACCAAATGCTTGCCGCCCTGGTAGAAGCAAACTGGAAGGCAGATATGTCTCAAGAGGCCATCCTAGGTTTAAAAGACGAAGTCGTAGAAGTGCGCAGAGATAACGCCCGCCTCGAAGAGCTGCTGGCAAGTGAAGCCAGAAGCGGGCAAAGGGAGGACTTTGACCAAGAGATCCAATTAGAGTCTGGGGGCCAACCATGGATAGAAGTCTCCATCCTATCCAAATCACGGATGCAGGGGGAGTAGCAGAGCCAGACAAAGCCCTTCCGGGCCAGAGCAGTGTTGGACAGAAGACACTAGGAAAGTCCAGAGGGTGCACTTCCCAACTAGAAACAAGAGATGATGGCAGAACTAAGTAAAAGGCTCAGAGCCCATCACAGCCAGACCTTCGATGATCTGGTAGAGCAGATTATGCGAGGAATCAACTGGACGGCTTTCGCTGATTGGATCCAGTTGAAGCCCAAGTCGAAAGACTTCACAACCCCGACCTTCAAACCATTCGAGAGAAAGACTGACCCTCTCGATCACATATACCACTTTCAGCAGAAGATGGCCTTGGAGACCAAGGACGAGGCTGTGATTTGTAAAGTCTTCTTCACCACCCTGGCAGGACCAGCGCTGCTGTAGTTCAAATAACTCCCAGAGAAGTCTATAAATGGGTTTGAAAACTTTTGCAAATTGTTCTTAAAGTAGGATGCGGACACCCGGATGCAGCAGAAAATCATGTGAGACCTCGACTGGTTGGAGCAATCTGCAAGTGAGTCTCCAAGAGAATACTTGTCGCGTTTCCTGGAAGTAATGTCCTTGGTGCACAACGCCGACTCAGCCCAAGCCACAAGCTTGTTTATTAGGGGCCTGTAGCCAGGGTCAATGCTGTTAGACCGTCTTCTTTTGAATTTACTATACGACATGATAGATATCTAAGCAAAGTCAGAATGGGTATTTAGGGTGCTGGAAAGCCACCAGAAAGTGCCCAAGGCTTTTGTCGCGATAACAACGGTGCCGGCGCAAACCCCGGGACCGCAAGGAGTGAAAAGGCCTGTATCAGCCCAGGGGTTATCTCTAAAGCAGGAAGCCCCAGCTCAAGACGGTCAAGAGAGCGGTAAGAGGAGGAAGACATTTAAGGATCCTCTACCAAAATATGAGCTCAACACTCCGATCGACATGATCTACCTCTAGAACAGGGACATGAGCATTTTCAAAGACCCGCCCAAGTCCGGTATTCCTGAGCATATGAAAAATAGGAGCAGGTACTGCTAATTTCACAAAGATCACATGCATGATACCATCAACTACCGCAGCCTTTACGTGTAGGTTATGATGGCTATCCAAGCCAGAAAGTTGAAGCAGTACGTAAAGACGGGCGGAAGCCAGTCAAAGGAGGACGCTGCTAGAAGTGAGAAGGGAAAGCAGACCCAAGTCTCCGGGTCGGGAGAACAAATTCTGAGGATAGTACCAACGGTCATAGGCAGACCAGAGCCGACCCAGGGTCAGGAGGAGAAGGAAAAGTACCAAAAGAAGACCAAGGAAAGGGTAAAGCGCTTGAGGGGGATGGATCATTCCGTGAACCATATGACGACGGGAGAAAGCTACACCTCAACTGCCCCCATCGCTTTCTCCCGGCAAGACCTGACCACGGTGCGCCTGCCTCATGACGACCCCTTTGTGATTAAGTTGCAGATCGACTCCGCATTAGTCAGGAGGGTCCTAATCGATGTCAGAAGTAGCGTCGACGTCCTGTTCCTTAGCACGTTCGAGAGTATGGGCTTGAATCGAAATGTGCTCAGGCCGATCTGTCAGCCGCTGTTTGCCTTCGATAGTACTAGGGTCAGCCCCTTGGGTGTCGTGCCTCTGAAGGTCTATGCTGTGGAAAGGTGCCTGGACGTGGACTTCGTTGTCAATGACTACCAATCCTCCTTCAATGTTATCATGGGGAGAGGGTGGATCCACGTCATGCAGGGGGTCGCCTCCACCCTCCACCAGGTCTTGAGATGTCTATCTAAGGACAGTACTTACATGATAGACATTAAAGGAGACAAAGCCTATGCGAGGAAATATTTTTCAACCGCCTTGAGCAGACCCAATGCGAACACGAGTGCCTTGACAGAGGACAGATAGCAATCAAATGACTGCCTGCCAACGTACCTGAATCAGATCAAAGAGGAGTCCGACGAGCCAGAATCCACGATTGAGGAGCTGGTGGCGGTCCCTTTGAAAGAAGCAGAGCTGGGAAAGGTAGTCTTAATCGAGGCCCTTCTGCTCGAGGAGAAAAAGAGCGAACTGTTGGGATTCCTTAGGCAGAATGAAGATGTCTTCGCGTGGTCCCACGACGATATGCCCGGAATAGACCCCGCACACGCTTGCCACCGATTGAATACAGACCCCAATTTCCCTCCGGTCAAACAGAGGCCTCGGAGGTTCGCGCCGGAGAAAAACATGGCAATCAATAAGGAGGTGGAGACACTACTAGAGAACGGCCTGATCATGGAGTGCGTATACCCGTGCTGGATCTCCAACTCAGTGGTAGTGAAGAAGAAAAACGGCGACGACTGAACTTGCATAGACTTCACCAACTTGAACAAGGCTTGCCCGAAGGACAGTTTTCCCCTGTCGAGGATCGACTAAAGGGTCGATGCGACGGCTGGTTTTGACAGGATGAGTTTCCTAGATCATCCTTGGCATCATGTTCATCACTTGAGAATTCAGGATAGCCTGGATGTATCGGCAATCCCCAGAGGACCCAAAGAGGATGATCCCCCCCAGCTCTTAGAGCTGCCCCACCGACAGCCACGGCTCGAACCTGCTTTCCTTCACAGAGGCTACGCAAGGTAAACTATCATGAGTAAAAACGGACGAAATATGCACGGATCCGAAATTCACGACTCAGTACTTACTTTGCAGAAAGAATGAGGGGATTTGGAAATGCTCTCCATTCACCCAGAGAGAGCACCATGCCCTTCCGACGGCGTATATCCTAGAATAGGAGTCCCATTGCTTGTCCGACCTCGACAAGCCCCAGAAAATGTGGCGCTCTGGGAGCGGCTAGAGAAAGAAAGTGGGGTAAGAGCTATTTTTGGGGATGAGGGTAAGCTTATAGGCATAAAAGACCACTTCCAGGTCGATATGCACGTTGAAGAGGATTGACAAAGCAGATAGCCCCATCAAGATCATGACCCCATTAGTATTGAGCTGCATTGGGTGAATCCCTGTAAGGTTAAAGAACTGATGGACCAGGGGAGGAAGAGGAAACCACAGCCATTCCAAGTGCCTCCTCCCCAGGACAATGGAGCTTTCTAGAGCAGAGATGTGAAGGTACCAGTCCGCCGGGCCCTCGACCCTTTCTAAAGTGACTCTGCCGGGGAAGCAGAGTTGTCTCCTCAATGAGCCTAATTCAGAATCCGCGACGAGGCGGAGTTTCTGACTCTGATTCAGGGCCATCGTATTAGATGCGATCGAAGAAGACGAAAGGTTCTGGAAAAGGGGAAATACAGAAACCCTAAGATTTGAGAAAGTTGGAATGCTTGAAGATTTTGGTAAAGTAAGAAATGAGATAAATGCGGCTTTTATAGAGAGGGAGCTGAAGAGTTTTCCGTAGAAGAGAACAGAGCAAGGAAGATGGAGGCACTAGAATTTCAAAAATTTGAAAAATTGTGATACGGGATGACGTGCCCTGACGTCAGTAATTAGGAAGAAATGACGGTGAGGGGCCACGTGTACCCCTCTAATTGGAGGACTGGAGACACGATTTCCCCACTTGATGGATACGAATCCATCAAATAGGGAAATGAGAGCAGTTGTGGGGCCCGTTCCTAAATCATATACCACGTGGACGATTAAGTAGCAAAATAGGTCACAAGGGAGGAACACCGTCCGACACGTGTCCAGAGTGACCTATTAAAAGCCACGTGAGTCACACATAGTACCGCATAGGCTCATAGGCTAGCCGAGGCCAGGGCCGAATCCATCCCAGACCCTGGACAGGTCCGACCTAGTCCAATTCTTACCTCGACAGCTGGAGGTCGAGATCTTCCTCCAGAAGACCATGGGAGGTAGCTCACTGCTCCAGACCCAGACATAGCATTTAATGCAATCCTAGGTAGGTGCGCGCATTGGGTAAACCATCCTGATAAAACGGCAGTTTGTCAAAGTCTCACCCCCGACAGGCTGGAGTCGTAGGGGACGGTGGAAAGCAGGCCACGATGATGTAAGGGAAATCACAGTAACCACGGCCTGTGATTTCTGGAGTAAGTCATGATGGAAAAAATGTATGGGATTGAGAGCCAGAGAGCTCCCAGCTCCAGGATTATATATAGAAGCCCTGTTTCCTCCCTAAAAGGAGAGATATACAGAAAAACACTTACAGAGAAAAACTTAGTCTTTGCTATTCAGCCTCATGGACAAACCACTGACTTAAGCATCGGAGAGTCTTTGCAGGTGGCTACTCCTGCCTCTCGGTCTCAACCTGAAACTAAAGGTACTTCGGGATAGCAAAGATACGTGGGCAGTTAGTGAATACAACGTCAGCAGTACAGAGACACGCGGATAGTTGGTAAGAACAGAGCCAACAGTAAGCAAGCAAAAGAACATGAAAGTTTTACTGAAACATAATAAACGCATCCTGCATCACCAGCAGAGTAAGGTAACCTTAAAGAGCCGCAAGTACTTCTGTCCTCCATCCAAGAGAAACCATGCTAAGCCTCAACAAGTATGGTAACAGCTAGGATGATACTATAGGACACCCTTATGATGATTCCCGGCATACAGAGTTCCCCCCACAAAAAAAGAAAAAATAATAATAATAAAAAAAAAATTGGACTCTTTGGAATGGCACAAAAATAGTTAGTGGTCGACACGGTCCTGCAATGGTGACTTGATGCGAAGAAAATGGCCTGGGTGGTGCAGAGGAAAACAGAGAATGAAGGATAATTTGTTTCTTCCCATTGAGCCAAAAGCTTGTCCTGATAGGTCTTACTTTGGAGAACTACGGAATTTTGTAGTTTAGTGTATAAAATATTTTGTTGAGTGCTGAACCACAACCCTATCATTTTGCACAATAAGAACAGAATTATGACAAGCCAATAAAAACATAAACAAAATGGGGTAGAATTCAAGATTGTGTTAGGTACAATCTATCTTAGATAAATTGGTCAATTCCACAAAAAGAAAAGAAAAAGGAATTTTAGAAATCTGTC
>JXTB01000660.1:101887-142435 GCA_002914805.1 Parasponia andersonii
TAATCATGTTTCTGTTTTTTATTTTAAAAACAGAAAGTGAAAACAAACTTTACTAATCATGTTTTTCGTTTTTAAAATTTGAAAATCGAAACAAAATTTTCACTTTCAATTTTCAATTTTAAAAAACAAAAAGCTGGAAATGAATCAAAGCAAAACCTTTTAAAAAACAAAAAGCTGGAAATGAATCCAAGCAAGACCTACCAGAGCGTGAATTCAATTTTTTGTTTCTGAAAGCACCAATATAAAAGAATTAACAAGAAGATCAGGTTAAAGAATAAATACCTGATTGAAATTGGTTGGACCGTGTAAACAGTGCTGAAAGTTCCACTAATGAGCTTGTTTGAATCCTTCATTGTTGCCTTAACCATAGCCTTAAGATCTAGAGCTTCTCTAACGTTCTCAACGAAAACGTTCCCTGCTATTACGAAAGTCAATTGCTGGCCAAGCCTTCTTCAACCACTGAATCTTTGGCTGTTCTTTCGTGTTTCTCTCTCATCATGAACAACAGTATTAACTGATACTAGAACTGTCGAACCAGAACCAGTAACAGCTATGGTGATCTTGTAAGAGACCATGTGAAGATTCTAATGATGAGTGGTCAGGAATGTTGGGATTCCCACATACAGAGTTCAATGGCTCTCAGCCTCTCATGGTCCTGTATTCCCATCAAAAATTGAATTTGGTCTCTTTTGGAATGGCACAAAAATGGTTACTGGTCAATATGGTCTTGAACTGATGAATTGGTTCAAAGAAAATTGCCTGTTGGGGTGCGGAGGAAAACAAAGAATGAAGACCATTGATTTCTTCCATTTGGCCAAAAGATTTTTCTGCATATTCAAAGTTTCCAATCTAAGTTTAGATTATTCTAACTCTCATATCCATCTAAACTGCTCATACAAATTACGTTCAGTGTATAAAGAAACTAGATACTGTTACTGTTGGAATGCATGTGAATGCATTTAATGCATTATTCTTGTTAGCCAAGGCGTGTTGAGACCGTGTTAGAGATACGGTTTGATATTAAAAAAAAAAAAAAAAAAAAAAGGAAAACCGTGTATGAGTGTGTGTCCATTCCGTGTATTAAAAAAGGAATGGTTTGGTTGTCAAAACGTGTAAGAGAGGCCTAAGTACACCTATAAAAAGGGCTTCTCATCTACTGTTCTAATCATCCTAAAAAAAGGTGAAATACACCAAGTGTAAAGTGAGAGTAAAAATTGAGAGTTTTTATTCTTGAGAGTTAAGAGAAAAATACAGTATTTCTCTTGGGTGTATTCGGGGTCTAGGGTGTGAGTTGAGAGTGTTGAGTGTAAACACTTGTAAAGGTTCTTTTTATCCCAATAGTGAAAATCTGCAGCAGCTCCGTGGACGTAGCCAATTTGGTGAACCACGCTAATTTTGTGTGTCCTATTCATTTATTTTATCGCTTCCACTATTGTGTGTCTATTGGGAAGGTTATTCCCTAACAACTGGTATCAGAGCGAGGTTCAATTTTAGTGGGAGCGATGGCCGGAGGTGAAGTATCAGGACCCGGAATTGATAAGTTCGACGGTACAGACTTCTCGTACTGGAGATTGCAGATCAATGATTATCTGCATAGTAAAAAATTACATCAGCCTCTATCAGGGAAGAAACCGGAGAAGATGGTGGACGATGACTGGCAACTCCTTGATCGACAGGTGTTAGGCGTAATCCGATTGATGCTAACGAAGAACGTTGCTCATAATGTGGCGGAGGCGAAAACCACAGCAGAGATGATGAGCATCCTGTCAGACATGTATGAGAAGCCGTCGGCAAATAACAAGGTACATTTGATGAAGAAGTTGTTTTATTTAAAGATGGGAGAAGGTGCTTCAGTTGCAACTCATATCAATGAGTTCAACACGATCGTTTCTCAGTTGACGTCCGTCGAAATTAATTTCGACGATGAAGTACGTGTTTTAATTCTTCTAGCGTCTCTACCAACCAGTTGGGAACCAATGAGGGCTGCGGTTAGTAATTCTGTTGGCAAAAGAAAGCTGCAATTCAATGATTTTAGAGACCGAATTTTGGCGGAAGAAGTTCGCAGAATTGATTCGGGTGAAGGCGCATCATCAAGTTCTGCCCTAAATCTCGAGAACAGGGGCAGAAGTAGCGAGAAGAATTCTAACCGGGGTCGTGGTAAATCCAAGTCAAGGAATGGAAGAGACAAGTCCAGATCCGGAAGAAGAATGGAGTGCTGGAATTGTGGCAAGACTGGCCACATAAAGAAGAATTGTAGAGCACCAAGGAAAGACGGCAGCAGAAACGATGCGAATGCCATAATTGATGAGGTACAAGACGCTTTACTATTATCTGTAGATAATCCAATTGACTCTTGGGTCTTAGACTCTGGAGCTTCGTTTCATACCACTGCACACCGTGATGTATTAGAGAATTATGTCGCTGGTAATTACGGAAAGGTTTATCTGGCCGATGGAGAACCTTTAGATATTGTTGGTATGGGTGATATCCGTCTGAAGATGTCAAACGGATCGGTGTGGAAAATCCAGAAAGTAAGGCATGTACCTAGACTGATGCAGAACCTTATATCGGTGGGACAACTTGACGAGGAAGGACACAATGTGACCTTTACTGGTGGCTCGTGGAAGATTAGCAAAGGAGCCATGGTTGTTGCTCGAGGAAACAAAACTGGAACTCTTTATATAACTTCCAGTTGTAGAGATACTTTGGCGACCATCAATGCTGAAATTAATTCAAGTCTATGGCACTGTAGACTTGGGCATATGAGCGACAAGGGAATGAAGATAATGCTGTCAAAAGGAAAGCTACCAGAGCTGAAGTCAGTTGAGCATAGCCTATGCGAAAGCTGTATCTTTGGCAAGCAAAAGAGGGTGAGTTTTTCGAAAAGCGGAAGAGAACCGAAAGCAGCAAAATTGGAGCTGGTTCATACAGACGTGTGGGGGCCATCTCCTGTGACATCCCTTGGAGGCTCAAGATATTATGTGACATTTATTGGTGATTCGAGCAGAAAGGTATGGGTTTATTTTCTGAAAAATAAATCTGATATTTACGATACCTTTAAAAAGTGGAAGGCCATAGTTGAAAATGAGACTGATCTGAAAGTGAAATGCTTGCGGTCTGATAATGGGGGAGAATATGATGATGATGACTTCAAGAGGTATTGTGCCAATAATGGAATCAAGTTCGAGAAAACTATTCCAGGAAAACCTCAACAGAATGGTATTGCTGAAAGAATGAACAGAACCCTGAATGAACGTGCAAGGAGCATGAGGTTGCACGCAGGGTTGCCAAAGACATTTTGGGCCGATGCAGTTAACACCGCTGCATATCTTATCAACAGAGGACCATCAGTTCCATTGGACTTCAGAATACCAGAAGAGGTCTGGAGTGGTAAAGAGGTAAACCTTTCTTTCTTGAAAGTGTTTGGTTGTCTATCTTATGTTCATATAGACCCTACCAATAGAAGTAAACTTGATCCCAAGTCTAAAAAATGTTTCTTTATTGGTTATGGTGATGCTGAGTTTGGTTATCGTTTCTGGGATGACCAAAATCGGAAGATCATCAGAAGCAGGGATGTCATATTCAACGAGGAGGTGATGTACAAGGAAAGATTGTGCACCAGAGCTGATAGTGTATGTCCTGAAGTAAAAAAGGCTGGGGTAATACCATTGAATGACATCCCAGTAGACGGCCAGAAAGATCAAGAAGCTGTAGCACCAGCGGTAGACCCACAGACCCCAGTGGGTGAACTCAGAAGATCTTCCAGAACAATTCGACCTCCTCAGAGATATTCTCCGGCACTGCATTACATTCTACTGACTGATAAAGGCGAGCCAGAGAGTTATGAAGAAGCGGTGCGGAATGATGAATCAATCAAGTGGGAGTTAGCCATGAAAGATGAGATGGAGTCACTGGTGTCCAATCAGACATAGGAACTGGCGGAACTACCAGAAGGAAAGAAGGCATTACATAACAAGTGGGTGTACCGAATAAAAGAAGAACATGATGGTAGCAAGCGGTACAAAGCAAGACTTGTTGTCAAAGGCTTTCAACAGAAGGAAGGCATCGACTACACCGAGATTTTCTCTCCAGTGGTCAAATTGACCACTATCAGAATAGTACTTGGGTTGGTGGCTAAAGAAGACTTGCATCTAGAGCAATTAGATGTCAAGACAGCATTTCTTCATGGTGACCTGGAGGAAAAAATTTACATGAAACAGCCACAAGGTTTTGAAGTACGAGGGAAGGAGAGAATGGTGTGCAAACTTCAGAAAAGCCTGTATAGCCTGAAACAGGCTCCAAGACAGTGGTACAAGAAGTTTGATGCATTTATGAGTAACAATGGTTACTTGCGGTGCCAGGCGGATCACTGCTGCTATGTGAAGAGGTTTGACAATTCTTATATTATTCTACTTCTGTATGTAGATGATATGTTGATTGCTAGAGCTAATATAGAGGAAATTAATAAGCTTAAGAAAGAATTGTCAATGGAGTTTTCTATGAAGGATTTGGGAGCTGCAAAGCAAATCCTTGGGATGCGAATTTCCAAAGACAGGGTGAATGGGAGTTTGAAGCTATCTCAGGAGGAGTATGTGAAGAAGGTGCTTAGCAGATTCAACATGGATGGTGCAAAGCCTGTAAGTACTCCTTTGGCTAGTCACTTCAAACTAACCAAGGAGCAGTTACCCTCAACAGAACCATGGCCAAGGTACCTTATTCTTCTGCTATTGGCAGTCTTATATATGCCATGGTGTGCACCAGACCGGGTGTAGCACATGCAGTGGGAGTTGTGAGCCGATACCTGAGTAATCCAGGAAAACAGCACTGGGAAGCAGTAAAGTGGATTCTCAGATACTTGAGTGGTACTATTAATATGTCACTATGCTTCAAAAAGTCAGATATGGGTTTACAAGGCTATGTAGATGCTGATATGGTTGGTGATGTAGACGGCAGGAAGAGTACTACTGGATATGTATTCACATTAGATGGTACAACGATTAGCTGGGTCTCAAAGTTACAAAAGATTGTCGCTCTATCTACTACTGAAGCAGAGTATGTTGCTGTGACAGAAGCAAGCAAGGAGTTGATATGGTTACAAAGTTTCTTAGAGGAATTGAGTCAGAATTATAGGAAGAGCACTTTGCATTGTGACAGTCAAAGTGCTATTCATCTGGCAAAGAATCCTGTTTATCATACTCGGACAAAGCATATACAGATTCGGTACCATTTCATACGCTCAGCTTTGGAAGATGGAGTTATAACTCTTGAGAAGATTCATGGTAGTCAGAATCCTGCTGATATGTTAACAAAGACAGTGACCATTGATAAACTGAAGCTGTGTTCAGCTTCAGTTGGCTTGCAAGTATAAAGAAGAAAAGACGAGTTGCTGCATTGATCAAAGTGTGAAGATATAATTGAAATTAGTCTTCAAGTGGGAGATTGTTACTGTTGGAATGCATGTGAATGCATTTAATGCATTATTCTTGTTAGCCAAGGCGTGTTGAGACCGTGTTAGAGATACGGTTTGATATTAAATTAAAAAAAAAAAAGGAAAACCGTGTATGAGTGTGTGTCCATTCTGTGTATTAAAAAAGGAATGGTTTGGTTGTCAAAACGTGTAAGAGAGGCCTAAGCACACCTATAAAAAGGGCTTCTCATCTACTGTTCTAATCATCCTAGAAAAAGGTGAAATACACCAAGTGTAAAGTGAGAGTAAAAATTGAGAGTTTTTATTCTTGAGAGTTAAGAAAAAAATACAATTTTTCTCTTGGGTGTATTCGGGATCTAGGGTGTGAGTTGAGAGTGTTGAGTGTAAACACTTGTAAAGGTTCTTTTTCTCCCAATAGTGAAAATCTGCAGCAGCTCTGTGGACGTAGCCAATTTGGTGAACCACGCTAATTTTGTGTGTCCTATTCATTTATTTTATCGCTTCCACTATTGTGTGTCTATTGAGGAGGTTATTCCCTAACAGATACTCCATATCAAAACAAAGAAAAAGGTAGAAAAATCACCTTATATTCTTTCAATTGAACTCTGAATCTTGAAATTTTGAAGCTGAAAAGCCATGAACAAATTATTGGATATCTTCTCAACCCATGTCAGACTAGGACACTACCATTCTTCAGAATAAAAACTTAGAATCAATACTAGCCAATGAAGACAAAAACAGAAAGGCATAACAAATTAGGATTGTGTTTGATACTATGAGACAATCTACCTAAGATTTTTTGTTAATGACGACAAAGCCAAAGCCAAAGAATGAAAACAAGAAATCAAAACGAAGTAAACACAGCATAGCTGACTAAGTTAACCAAATCAAATGCTAGAAACCTCTCCAGTTTTTGTCCATGTCCCCTCCGCATTCTGAAATTTAGAACCTGCATCTCTAAAAGGCAGAGTTTCAGAACCTTCATATCTGTCCTGCATTGAGTGGCAAATAAATCTTTGAGATTGGCATAAATTTATCTAAGAGGATTCAACTAGCTAGATAAATGTGTCTGAAAAAATTTCTTTATGGATACTAAGGAAAGGTAAATATTGTCTCGCAATGGTATTTACCGTTAGAAACTTTGCGCCAACTTTGTATGAAGAATCTATTTTCTCTAGACGAAAAAAGATCTCATCTCCACCTATAGAAAGAATAATTCATTGATAACCAAATAATGTTTAGCAACATAAAGCGGGGATAAAATTACACTGAAAATCCTTAAGTAATGCCAATATTAATTACCATGATATTTTTGCAAATAGAAAATATTGCAGTGAAATTTTTTTTAGTATGAAAATTATTGTGTAAAAACAGCTTTAAAAACAAAAAAGAAAAAAAAAAGTTACAAGATACCCTTTTCGTACTTTCTACAAAAATATTATTTTGACCAGAAATTTTCGTTTAGTTCTAGTTCTTATTAACGAAACAACTAGTTGTATGAAATGAAATGAAATTATAACAAAGTCAGGTGGTGAAAAATTCATTGACTTTAATTTCTCGTCTTTCACGGCCTTGAGCGGTTTATTTGTTTTTATTATTCTGTTAAAAACGCACTTCCATTAAAACAAAAAGAAAGAATGTCAAAGGAAAAAATACCTGATGGAAAATTGGTCGATCGGGTGTGATGTTTATTTATAAACTGGTTGGCTTTCTTTACCATGACTCCTCACTCATAATATATAACGGGCCAGTACTCAGGACGGGGGATGTGAGAAATCTTGTTCCACTACTCTCCTTTCTCCCTTTGGCTCTTTGCTTCCAGCAAAGGACATTCAAGGATGCCTAAATGTTGAAGAGAGTTTGGCAGCCCTTCCTTTGGAAGTGTCTCCAAGTAGGCGCAGCCGATGATGCATAGTCGTTTCAAGCAGGTGAGTTCTCCAAATCCCTTCTTGTCCAATGTTTTAAGACAAGCGAGCTCAGAAATTTCAAGGACAGTAATAGTGGTCGGCAGCAATCCTTCTTCCGGAAAGGACTCCACATCTTCATGTTGATACTTTTCAATAATGAGGCTTGAAAGGTTGGAAAGTAGTTGCAAATTCCAATTCATTCGGGATGCATGCAACGAATTTATCACAGTTTGTGATCTTGATGAGCTCACGCAAACTGAGGGGCAGCACAAACGTAGGAAATGACTCTTAACTCCGGACAATCTGTCATCGATATACATTTCAAAGAAGGGTGGAGGATATGAAGTTGCTCACGGAGAAACTTTAGTTTCTCACAATTTCGGAGTTTAAGTTGAGTAAGAATCGGGAAACGAAGGCCGCTGTTAGGAAACAATGTAAAATTAGGGCATCCATTAATATCCAGAGAAGAAAGAGAATTTAGGCCTTCACCTAGTGAGAAAGACTCTTAGATTTTCAAACTCTCCAATTCTGAGTCTTCTGATATTTGGAAAGGATTCTACAGGAAATTTGTCTTAGGGTTTTCAAGGTGGCTGGGAAACACTAAATGTTATTGGGCCAGAATACCGGAAGACTTTTCAGTTCTTGTAGACAACTGAACGTTTCGATATCTTGAAATCCCATTAGCCTCGGGAAACATTGAAGATGCAGCGTATTGACAAGTGGCATTTTTGGGAGTGAAGAAGCATGTTCCGAACAGCACAAGATTGATAGCTCTTTTAAAGATGGAAGGAAGCAAGGCAAGTTTCCGTTAAGACTCCCGCAGAAAGCCAATTTAAGTGTCTTTAGCTTTGGGAAAGCTTCAACATCTTCAATTGGCATTAACCATTCCTTCCAATTATACATTCTATCAAACACCAAGGATTCCAAAGATGCAGACGGCTTCACTGAACACCCGTAAAATTCTAGACCCACTTTCACCACAGCATCAAAGTATCCAATCCGAAGAGAGTTGAGCGAGGGTAGTTTCCCAAGTGATGGCAAGATGTGGCAAAAATTACAATGCTCAAGGGATAGTTCAACTAGGTTGCATAATGTCTGATTCCCGAACCATTTTGGAAATGTTGTACCTCCATATTCCTCAATCTTAAGCTTTTTCAAATTGGTATTTGGCAATAGATTGTCGAGTACATCTCTTTCCTGTTCTCATGCATTATTTTTTGCGATCCCATCTCAATTCCAACTCCTCGAGAATCTTTTTATCCCTTAATTTGGCCGTACATGCATTATCATTAGCTCCCATTATATCCTGTAAATTGTAAATTGTAAGTTTCCCTCTAAGATTTGAAAGCTCCCCCAACTGTCCTATCTTGGCTCCACTGTCTTTTCCTAGAATGAAGGTACTCAGATTCTGTAGGCTTTTCAATTTACATATTTGTGTTGGCATCTCTACTAAACCGCTGAATTCAACATCTAGATTTCTCAAATTAACGAGAGACGATGTAAATCTTTCAGCAATTGAGTGAGATACTTACAAAAACGTAACTTCAATGTCTGTAAATAGTACAACATGCTTAAAGAATCGGGCAACACTTTGATTGAAGTGCTGGAAAGGTCTAGGTAGCGAAGATGCCTTAATTCACCAATTGATTCAGGAAGTTGATTGAAATTACTAAAGCCAGACAGAGATAAATATCTCAAAATTTTCAACTTCAACAAAACATGCACTAGTTTCATGAATCCAACGGACGAATTGTGGGGTCCACGTAATATTAATGGTAAAAAAGTGCGCAAACAAGTTGCTTCAAAAATTGACTCGAATATCTCATCAGGATCATGGAATGTTATCTGATCAAATCCAATATGGCGTACTTTAGTCCTCGATACAAATTCACCCGAGTAGTTCCTTTTCTCTACGTAAGAATAGTTCTTCTTTGATATAAATTTAGCCAAATCAACCATAAGATCATGCATTACAAAATAAGATCCAAAACTGAAACTTATGTGTCGAAAAAATGACTTAGATACTAAATCACCAAAATACTCATCACCCAATTCTTCCAGTCTTCTATTTGTCTTCGGATGCTCCAAAAGATTTTCTGCCATCCATAGTAAGGCCAACTCCTCCTTTCGAAAATGATAGTTTTTGGGAAATAGGGAACAATAAGCAAAGCATCGTTTTAAATGTGAAGGCAGAAAATGGTAACTCAATTTCAAAGCTGGAAGAATATCATCTTTTAACTCCCAAATATCACTCTTTGCTATATGTTCCCATTCCCCAACATCCAAGATTGAACGTGTTGGATTTAAAAATGATTTTCGCAGTGGAAGATTGGCCCAGGAACATTCAAAAATTTTCTCAAAACAATTGACTATATGAGTGCATAGTTAATTCATAACAAATAGGAACATACAAAGAGAATAGATCTAATACCTCTTGTAGCATATCAGTGGATCCTAGTTTTACTATATTCTCAACCACGATCTTCCAATCCAAGCCTCAAACACAACTGGATGAACGTATGGGCATTGCGTACAATTTCTTAAACTCACACTTTAGACCTTTACAATTTTCTAACACGTGAGATTGCAAGAGTTTGTTCTATAGAGAATAGGAAGACTCTCTTCTTTTTTCTGTAATTTATGGAAGTTCAATAGAAAATAATACGTAATCTCTACTTATTATCTACTAGGGTTTCCTTTATATATATATATTTATTAAACTATTTAATAAATGATATATTAATCAAATTAATATATATAACTTTTTTAAAAAACGTTACTAACTTTTTTTTATATATTAAACNAATTCACTCCTTCAAGAAAGATTATTTCACTTTTAGTCAGTTTCCCAATTTCTATTTATCTAATTATCTGATAATTAGATATTTTTAAATTTAAAATTTAAACAAATTAGGAAACTTATCTCTCCATAAATTTAAATTAATTAATTCAAAATTAATTAATTAATTAATTAATAACAATTATTAATTACATATAGATAAACTATTTATCTAGACAAAATTTACAGTAACAGAATTAATGTAATATCCAGTACAGTATTTGTAAGAGGTAGAATTGAGGACCTATAAACCTATAATTCAAGCTCCAATAAATTATGATAATTAATTAAACTCTTTAATTAATTTGTCTAATTTATTAATTCCAGTATTACTCCACTAAAAATCCGGAATTACACTCTTGAAATTACAGAATTAATTTACTCAGAAAACAGTGAGCAGTCCATCGATTTAATCATTACATGTAGTTCAATTCTCCATAGACAATTTATAATTGGAGCTAGGTTATATTCCGTTTACCTCTCTAATTACATCTTTATTCTTGTGTACCATTTATTCTCTAATGAATAATTAATTTATAAATCTATTATAAATTGAGTACTCAAACTGTTCAAGTCCTCAATCAATATACAAGGGAATCATCTTTCTAGATTCCTAATGGAAGGAATGGATTCCATATCTATAAGTTACATTCTCAGCTACTCTTCTCATCATGCTCCCAAGATACAAATATTTCGATCTGTTTAAAAACAAACATTTAACAAGTATGTCAAAGAACATAATGTTATAGATAGGAGTCTATAACTACTCAGAATTAAGGTTAATCTATATATGATCATCTAGTGACATTATTTGAACTCTCAACGGTTAACGGAATTTATGTGAGATTCAAATCATATCTGGTCCAGTCCTATATAATCAAATTATATAAAGTACCTCCATTGTAATGTTAACACATCAATAGTTCAGATAAGACTATTACATTCCCAATGTTAATGAACCGTACTAATACTATTTAATTAAAGATCCCAAACTTTAATTAATTATTACGGAATATATTTAGTCTATTATCCATAAATTTAATTCTCATGTATATAACACTTATATGCTAAATTTATGGTCACATAAATAAACTATGGATTTTCTGATATTTAATGACATACCAATTATGCACAAATTCAAATAGAAAAATATCATTTTATTAATTCAACAAATATCCAAAATATACATACTTTTAGAGCATAAACCCTAATGGAATGCAAGAGACCTCCAAGTGTTTTAGCAGCTAATGACAAGCCTTTGCATTTCTTAACAATTTCTGTACCAATTTTCTCCAGGTCATAGTTTGTAGCAATGTCTACATTAATAGCACTAGATGCATGCTTTGCAAATATTTTCCAAAAATCTTCATCTGTTAATTGTTCAAGATGATGCGCTGGAATGGTTCCCACGATAGATGCAACCTTTTCAATTCTTGTTCACTATTATCTTGCTCCCTTGAGCCCCATCATTGAATGGCTTCTTCAAGACGTTCCAATCGTCATAACTGTCGTTCCAGACATCGTCTAAAACAATCAAGAACTTCTTTCCCGCTAGCCTCTTTTTCAACTCAACTTGAAGCAAATTCAGATCCATGATATTACTAACACGTGCCTCTCTCAAGATAGTTTTTGTCACCTTAAAAACATCAAACTCCTCATAAACACAAATCCATTCCTTAAGATCAAAATGCTTGCCAACTTCATCTTCGTTAAAAAGTCCTTGAGCAAGGATAGTTTTTCCAACCCACCCATCCCCACTATTGGACTCACGCATATCTCTTAGCTTAAATTGTCGTTTGACAACAGTACCTTTCGCACAACATCCTTGTTACCATCTCTACCATAAACTTCAGTTTCATCTGGTAGAGATGTCGAAGGTATCCTCTGCGACGTTTTCTGCCTAAGAGTAACCTTTTTCAAATCAAGTAAATCCTTTTGTTTCGCAATATCTTCAAACCTAGCAAGAATGTTCTTGATCTTCCTCTTCATATCTCCACTGTTTGAGCTGTGAGACCTGGAAAAGAAATTACTTGGCCTTTCAATTTTCTTGAACAAGTTACGCACCTTACTTGAGCTGCCTCTTGACTGATCAGCTTCCACCTTGAGCTGCAGAGCATCGTATTCAATCTCGTCCAAGATATCGTCTGCTTCATAAACAGCATCTTGAAGCTCGTCCAGCCACGCCTCCACTCCTGGTTTGTTCCTTATTTGCTTCTGCTCTGCATCGTCGAGCACCGCAGTCATCGAGTTTAACACCAACTTCGGTTTTCCAACTAGCTCAACAAAATCACAAGATCGTGTCGACTTTCCCTGTAAGTAGGCCAGCACCTCTCCAGAACTCAACCTTTCAAACAGTGCTTGAAGGGAAGCAGAAAGAAGAGCTCCACCCATAAATTCTAGAGCCATAATCTTCTCTTCTGTTATTTTTTTTTCTTTTTTCCCAAGAGGTAAAGAAATTCAGAAAAAGTAAAACAGAGAAATCAGATAGCCACAAAGGTTAAATAAATCTGTTTGAGATCGGTCACAATGATAAAATTAAGAGAACTACGTATCATTTAATAATTTTTTTTCTTTTCTCGTTCCTTCCTCATTTTTTCATAACACTATTTTTCTTCCTTGTTTTTTTCATAACACTACTTTTTTTCAGCAGATAAGATAGCTGTCCTACAATACTCTTTATTATTATTATTTTTTAAAAAAAAAGAAAGATTAAGATAAAGCTTAATACTTTAATATTCTTTTCTAGAATAGGGTTAGGCCATAAAGTTTAGTCAGCGTCAATTTACATTATTGTATTACATAATAAACAATTAGTATAATTTTCCAAAAGTTTATGCTAAAGAAAACGATCCAATTTTTGATAAGTTAGGATAATAATGGAGAATAATATCATAAATATCCACAAGGTATATAAGAATTGTTATTACTTAAGAAAAATACTCATTAATGTTTAAGAAAATCTTCAATTCTCTCATTTGGAATTGTTGAGAAATTATAAAGTTTGATAAACTGAGTTCAATTGAAAATCTTTAATTCAATGTCCAAAATAGATTTCATAAAATTATTTACAATTTTAAATTATCAAATTAATAACCGAACCATCTTCGTACATCCAATTATTAAATTTACTATTATTGGCTAATTAATTGAATAAAGAAATAGAGTATAGACACCCACTAGGGAAATATGAGTAGGAATGCTAGTACAAACTACACAATTTGTCTAATCATCGGAACGACTACCTCAAATAGTTAAGTACTTGAAAGTTTGTCTAATCATCAGAACGACTACCTCAAATAGTTAAGCACTTGAAAGTGAGAGAAATAAGGGAGTAAACATTCAAATGCTCAGTAGAAATTCAATTACCTTTTTGAATAAATGCAATTTTACCAAACCTGTATGGTTAATAAACTTTCTAAAATCCATTTATAAACCAGGTATATAAAACAATTGGTATTCAGAATAATCATATATTTAAAACCAAAACCAGATACATATGATAGTACATATCTTAAATCAGCTAATGTATATGAGTGAGCTCTCATCCTCCCATCATGGTTCTGTAGTATCTCTATAGTAAAGGTACTCAGCATCCTGATACTACCTAGAGATGTGTCAGTCAAAAACCTATGCATGGGTCTAGATCTCTCACCTAGTATTGTAACAATTCGCCAGTGATCTAAAATACCGCGATGCTATAATGGAACTCAAGTGTATGATCCTATGATATGTACAATATGTAACTATTCATAACAACCATACATCTAATAATCAAATCATGATTTAAAATCCAACTTGGTATTATTCTAGAATTTACTGTAACATGGGCAGCACACCGCTATTTACCTTATAATCGCATTGTAAAAAAAATATATAAAAATCCACACAATCCAATCCCAATATAATTTAACAATTTACAATAATTTCTTAAATTATCGTAAAATCACAATTTTTCATAAATAACTTTTATTACAATTGTAAATCAAAATATATATAAAATCAAGTAATCGAACTCCTACCTCAATATGGTAACTATACAAACCTAACGACACTCGAAGAAACTCCCGATGGTTACTTGAGTGCTCGAACGATTGTTTTGAGAACCCGTTAAGCTCACTTGAAAAAATGATTTTTCCACCAGAGTCTCAGATGGAGAAAAATAGTTCACTACTGATGCTAAGTTAGAAATATAATTTATCAAAAGTGAGTCCCGGGGCGAGATCCACCTCGTGGCATATAAAGCGACACTATTAACAAGCCTCGTAATTTGTGTCGTAGCGATACTATATATCTAAACTCGTTTCTCAATCTCACTAAATCTAAATTTGAAATCAGAATTCAATTTCGAGATCCCAAGCTTTAAACCAGATTTGAATTCGAGAATTACAAAAATGTCTCTTTTTGGAATTAATTTGAAAAATGTCCACTTTTGCCAAAGTAATTAGAAATTATCATTTTTGTTGATTATTTACAAAATATCACTTTTCTAAAATAGTTCAGAAAATTTCATTATCATAGAATTACATTTAGAAAAATATCACTTTCGAAAATATTTGAAAAAGTATCAACTTCACTGATTATTTCTAAGAAATATCATTTTTCCAATAATATTTCAAAAAGTAATCATTTTCTAATCTCAGCCAAGGCTAAAACTGAATAGTAAATGACTTCAGTCCAACACTATGTAGTTTTATAAAAATATCACTTTTCGCTCTAAATTAGAAAAATATCACATTTTCCAATTGAAAAATTAATATATTTTTGGATATCATTTTAACTTCTACTAATTGTAATTATTCATAATTTTTAATTCTCTTTCACCTCATATAATTTTCTCAGGTAAAATAATTACCTAACGAAAAAATTATAAAAATATCTTTTTTTACAAACTTTGGTAAAACAGACAAACAGTGAAAATCTTACTGGCAGTGAGTTAATAGCCGATACTAGTTAGGAAATGACGATGATGATGAGACGAGTCCAATGGTGCTAGTGGTGTCGCAAAACGACGTTCGACGAAGCATTGGTGGCCGAAAAATTCTGCAGGAGGTGGAACTTTAGGAGGAAGATTTCTCTGGTGTCGGGGCTCAGTTTCCAGCATAGCTAGCGGCGTTGGGTTTGTTGGCCAGAGACGATGGACACGGGCCAATGGCAATGGCTCGGCGGCTGGCCACAATAGATTTGACCCTTTTTCTCCTTCTCTTGAGTCCTCTCTTTTGAAAAGAAGAAGAATTTGGAGCCTTTTTAAATAATTTTTAGAAACTATAGGTCCTTAATAAAATATTTAAGATATTTTGTATAAAATAATCCAGAAATTTTTATTTACCAAATTGCCACTCACTCTAAAATTAGTGATATACTCTTTTTAAAACTTTTAGATTTATATTAGGAGGATATTTTACGAAATTTGCACGATAGAAGTAGAATTAGTTTTAGGGTAGTTGCAGGGGTGGCTCAATAAGATTGGGAACCTTAGACAAAGTTTCTAATTAGGCTTTTTAAATATATATATATATATATATATATATATATATATATATATATATATAGGTTGCCAATCCAATAAGTATTTTTTTTTTACCTATGGGTAGGTATTTTTTTTTAGCCGATGGTGATCCAATGACTATAATAAAATACATGAAAAAACGTGCATCATTAATGCTCTTTCTCTCTCTTATTTTTTACAATAAAAAAATGTGCATACTAAATTTTCATTGGCCAAATTGATACCTATGCATAGGTAAAAAAAAGAATACCTATTGGATTGGTGCCCATATATATATATATATAGGTTGCCAATTCAATACGTATTTTTTTTAGCCGTTGGATCACCATCTAATGGTAATCTAATGGCTATAATGAAGTGCATGAAAAGACGTGCATCATTAATGCTCTTTCTCTCTCTTACTTTTTGCAATAAAAAAATATGCATGCTAAATTTTCATTGGCCCAATTGATATCTATGCATAGGTAAAAAAAAAAAAAAAACTACTAAATTGGTACCCATATATATCTATATATATATATATATATATCATCCATTTGAAGTCTATTTTCTTGCTTTTTGAATTGCAAAATTGATAATTAAATCCTTATAATTATCATCTTTAGTTTTATCATATTTCATATTCCATGTTTTCTGAATTCTTTTTACTAAGGGTCATTATATCACATATTTTATTATTAGTAGTTTCATTATTTATTTCTTTATTATCTTTATATATGTTTAAATTTAGTTGTTTAACTTCTACACCTTCACTTGTGCTTACTTCTTTTTTCTTGCTTCTTAGAAACTTATCAAGACCCCTTTTGGGGATTCAGCTCATTGTTCTACCCAATTCTTTTTATTTTTTATTGTGTAGGTTTCTCATATCCATATTCGTATTTTCTACTAGACATATTCGTATTTTTAATATCTAACAACAACACTTCTTATAAATATAAACTATACAAGAATAAAAACATTATATATATGTACGATCTAAATGCAAATAAAATGAAAATTAAAAAAAATAAAAGAGAGTAATAGAACCTGGAAATAGTATCAACACTTCTGTGAATTACTATAAGAGAGAGTAGAAGTTTTGAAAATTAAATCAAGAAAAATGAATTGTAGAATACGATGTGTCAAATATTTATTTACTCTGCTTTACCACGCAGGCTCATTTACTCATTTACATCTTTACTCATTATCTTAAAGTGAGACTTGAACTTTTATGAGAAAGGTTTAGTTCTTAATCTTTAAGCCTGAAAAGCTTGAAATTTGTGCTTGCATGTTATACCTCTATGCTTAAAATAGGACTCGTGGTGATTTGATAGAAAATGTGAGTTTATGGAAGAAGATATACATGCATGCAAAGTTATGATCTTGTGATTACATAATCTGAATAGTGAGCAAAGAAGCTAAAATTTGGATTTATTGGTAATGAAATTGACCAAATGGATAATTTTCCTAGAAAATAACTTGATTATGAGAACGTGGCTTCAAGCATATCTTAATTTGGAGGTGTGAGCGATGAGTTATGATTTTTTTAATTTGACTAAAAATCTGGAAATTTCTGGGCAATCCGTGAGTATGTCTTGATTCTTGATTCTATGTATTTGTTTAGATGTCTATAATGTTTTTCGTAATGTTAAGTGTGTCAATGTAAGTTGGTGATGTTAGACAAGTCTTTGGTGAAGATTGGTTCTTATGGTCATTAGAATATCCAATAAATCAAGTTTTTGTGTTGCTAAGGATAAGTTGATTATGTTAATCACTTACAGGCATCACCTAATCATTGTTATAATATAAATTTAGAAGTCCTAGACAGCTTGTGTGCTAGAGCAAGGAGCAAGAAGTCTCCATCTTATAATCCCAAAAGTAGGTAACCTCAAAGAGGGTGAATTGGATTTTAAAAATTTTTGCAAACTTTTTAAGATAAGTGAATTATACAAGTAATGACTATATCAAGCAAAAATAGCTAAATAACATGCACAAACGCAAAGTAAATAAATTAAAGAGATAGGAATAAAGAAGTGCATACGCTATTTTTATGAGATTCAACAAATACGACAGTTTGTCTACATCCCCGACCCTCGGCAATATACTTCGAGCTTTCTACTATTGGATCAAGAATACGAGCTTGACCGATCCTTGTACAAACTAAGTGATTCTTTTTTAGGTAAATCCATGCATTTATAATAGTCTTGAATCCAATTTTATCACGCCTAATCACAGTGCCAATCTTAGCTAAACCGGGTTGTTTATTAATCTGGTGTCAATTTCACCTAAACTAGGTTGTTTATGAATCCGGTGCCAACGTCATCTCACAATTACAATTTGGTCTTTGTTGAAACACTCAACTAGAATCTCTCTCTAATAAAAGTACTTGATATAAAGTAAAATTAGAGAGAATAGATGTAAACATAAGATATGATCTATTTTGGCTCAAAATAATTTTTGTGAAAAAGTGAATTTGAAAGTATGAATCCCAAAAATTGATTAGAATAACTTAAAAATATAATATGAGCAATGTAATGATGTTCAAAAAAGTTGTTTTAACTTTTAAAAATTCTTCTATTTATATACTTGAATGAAAAATAGTTATTTTAGACTGTTTGACGGACAATTGTCATTTTTGGTCAACCGAAAATAGACCCGCACGAAGTAGCCATTAGAAGTATGGTTCTAATAGTCGAATCTGCAAAGCTGTTAAAAACGTTGCAGAATCAGTCGGCCAAAAATGGAATTCTATCTAACAAAAATTCTAGATTGGGAATTTTCAATTTAATTGGAGCTAAGTTTTATTCTTTTCAAAATTATGACTTCTTAAATTGATTTTCATGAAATATGTATACAATAAAATCATAAATCAATTTAAAAACATTGTGTAATGTAAATTCTCAAATTTAATTGAAGATAAATATTTGACTATGTTGGTTTAAAATTTCCATTTTTAGAAAAATTATATGTAAACATATATTCAAATACAAGGACTAAATATTTAACTTTTACTAGTTTAAATCTTGAATACTTGATCTTTGGGCCTCAACTGGTGATGGGTCTGGCGCAGTCATTTTGTCCAGTGATGACTCCGACCCTAGCACGCCGCCCTCTGCCGGAGCTGGACCAAGTACCGAAACCGGCCGTGCTCCCCCTGGCCGGAGGTAATTAGGGCCTCTTGCTCTGTGTATTTATAAAGTAGATGCTCGTTGTAACCATTCGTTTAAATAATACAAACCGTGTTATTTTTCCAAGTTTATTCCATTCTCTTACTCCTTTCGTTAACTGCGTTTAGTGTTAGGGTAAGATATCGTATATGATGTCATTCCCTTGTCGACAGCGCGGCCGGTGTTTGGGTTTGACTCGGTTGTATATAGTTTTGAGTTCTTAGTAAAATCTCCTCGTACTTTGATCAACGAGATTAACTTTGGAGACCGGGATGTGAGTTTCGTCCCATCCGGTTTTGAGGATGTATAACCTCAGTTATAACTTGTCTTGGTAGAATTCGACCTACGCGTGTGGCTGGACTTCTCTGACCCCAAATGAGAACGCGCCAAGAACCAGCTCCAGGGGTTAGTCGACCACTGTTTAGACCCGTCGCTACAGAGGAGAAGGCCTGGGCTCAGCTCTCATCGGGAGCGAACAGGGCGCTACCACTCTGATGTGTCCCTGCAAGTCCATCCAAGAGTTGCCTCTTATAAGTAGAGCTTCCGGATGTGCGTCCTTGTGGACCATGTGCTTTGTAATTTTAGGAAATAATAAACAGAGTTTGATTTTAGCTTCTGTCTTCATGCCTAGTCTTGTACTGGACTACCTCTAACAAATAGACTCTAACTCCGTTCATTCCCAGTTCACGCGTAATTAAACCGCTCTCTCGGTAAGGTCTGCTTCTAATGGGTAGACCCTGACCCCGCTTTTCTTTGTCTCGCACACGGCCAAAATGCTCTCTGGGGAGGGTCTGCTTCCAACGGGTAGACCCTGTCCCCACTTTCCTTCATCTCGCACACGGCTAAAACGTTCTCTGGGGAGGGTCTACTTCCAACAGGTAGACCCTGTCCCTGCTTTCATTTAGCCTTTCGTATAGCTAAGGCGCTCTTTAGGGAGGGTCTACTTCCAACAGGTAGACCCTATCCCTGCTTTCCTTTAACTTTTCATATAGCTAAGATGCTCTTTAGGGAGGGTCTACTTTCAATGGGTAGACCCTGTCCCTGCTTTCCTTTGAGGGCAGGTCGCAAGCTTTTGCCGCGCAACTCTTTTTTCTTCGTATGTTTTCTTGGGCCATCGGCAATCTTTTTATTGCACAATGTGATTCCTATAGTCCGATCGTTTTCGAGGTCTGCTGGCAAGTTTTTGGTTGCACAGCTTTTCCTTCTTCGTATGTTTTCTCAGGCCATCGGCTAGCATTTTAGTGCACGATATGATTCCCATAGTACGATCGTTTTTGAGGTCTGCTAGCAAGTTTTTCGTTGCACAGCTCTTTCCTCTTTGTACGTTTTCTTGGGTCGTCGGCAAGCGACATGATCCCCGCAGTACGATCGTTTTTGAGGTCTGCTGGCAAGGTTTTGGTTGCGCAGATTTTCCCTCTTCGTACGTTTTCTCGGGCCATCGGTTAGCATTTTAGTGCACGATGCGATTCCCGCAGTACGATCATTTTTGAGGTCTGCTGGCAAGTTTTTAGTTACGCAACTCTTTCCTCTTCGTACGTTTTCTCGGGCCATCAGCTAGCATTTTAGTGCACAATGTGATTCCTGCGGTACGATCGTTTTTAAGGTCTGCTGGCAAGTTTTTGGTTGCACAGCTCTTTCCTCTTCGTACATTTTCTTGGGTCGTCAGCAAGTGAAGTGATCCCTGCAGTACGATTCTTGATTGCACGGATAGTGCCTGGGGTCTGCCACTGTGAGCAGACTCCTTTTTCCATTACAACCCAAAGGATAAATCCGTGTGGCAGAAAACTTGACCTGTTTTGGAGTTAAGCTTTTTAATAAAATAAGCATTTACATGGGTCTTATAACATTTACAAGCGTCTCACACGTGATACTTTTTCAAGTGCTGAGCATTCCATGTGTTCGGTAGGCTCTTCCCGGTCTTGAGTTCTTTCAGGACATACACGCCATTGTCAAGTACTTTGATCACCTCATAGGGTCCAACCCAATTGGAGTCTAGCTTTGAGGAGTTTCCTATTCTGACCTTCAAGACCTAATTTCCGGCATTAAATCGACGAGCGCTAACCTTCTTTGCATAGTAGGACCTGACCTGCTGGTGGTATGAAGTCAAGTGGACCAGGGCCATGTTTCTTGTTTCTTCCAGGAGGTCTATATTATAGCTTAGCTACTGCTCGTTCAGTAAGGCATACTTTACCACTTCGGAGCAAAGGGTCGGGAGGCCAATCTCGGTCGGGATCACAGCCTCTGACCCGTAGACCGTGATGAATGGCGTTCTTCCTGTCGACCTCTGTTCCGTGGTTCGATGGGCCCATACAATGGCCGGTAGCTCTTCTAACCACCTGCTTTAGCCTTCTGCAAGTTCTTTTTGATATTGCTAAAAATGGCCTTATTCGTAGCCTCTGCTTGGCAATTTCCCTGAGGGTTGTTCACGGATGAGAAACTGAGCCTTATATCATATAGCTCACACAGTTCCTTGAGCTTATCATTCTGGAACTGTGTGCCATGATCAACGTGTATCTCTTTCAGAATCCCGTATCGACAGATTATTTTTTTCCAAATGAAGTTAATTGTGTCTACCTTACTAACGGTCGCATAGGCTTCAGCTTTTACCTATTTGGTGAAATAATTCGTGGCCAGCAAGATGTACCTTCTTCCCCTTGGACTTCTGGGGAGTTCTCCGACAATGTCTAGGCTACATTTGGCAAACGGCCAAGGATTTATGTTTAAAAGGAGTTCCTCCGCGGGTTGGAATTTCATGGGGGCGAACCTCTGGCACTTATCGCATTTCTGGACAAATCGGGCCGCTTTAGTCATCATGTATAGCCAGAAGTATCCAGCCGTTAGAGCCTTATGGGCGAGGCTACGTCCGTCAGAGTGGTTGCCGCATACTCCCTCGTGGATTTCCTCCATCAGTTTTTGCGCTTCGACGAGACCTATACACCGCAACATCGGTCCCATTGTCGATCTCCTATACAGTCGCTCCTCCACCGTCGAGTATCTGGCAGCCTTCAGTCTGATCGACCTCGCTTCTTGTAGGTCCGTGAGTAGGTTTCCCAACGCCAAATACTGGGTGATGGGTTTCATCCACCCCTCATCTGCGGAGCCGGTTGCAAATACATGGCATGCAGGGGTCTCCGAAGGGTCTTTCATGCTCTCGCCCTCTAAGAGAATCTCTGCATGTCCAGTCGTTCCCCCGATCGACGTGCTCTTAGCTAGCTCATCGGTCTTCTGGTTCATCTCCCTGGGAATCTATTCGATATTGAAACTGCTAAAGAGGGCTTTCTCTCCCATTACCTTGGAGAAGTACCTGTGTAATCTCGGCTCTTTTACTTCGAAGTCTCCCATGACCTGACCTACAATCAACTGTAAGTCAGTCTTTAGTGCGATGCTCTCTACTCCGAAGTGCAGAGCCAGTTCAAGGCCTTACAGTAGTGCCTCGTACTCCACCTCATTGCTCATTGCCTGGAAACCGAGCCTCAAAGCTTTCTCTACTCTGAGTCCTATTAAGGTCTGCAGGACTATCCTGATACCTGACCCCGAGGCATTCGTGGATCCGTCGGTATAGAGGGTCCAGGCTGAAGAGTGACGAGGCTGAGATGTCTGGAGCAGGTCATGCAGCTCGCCGTAGGAATTGATTTCTACCAGGAAATCTGCCATGACTTACTATTTCTTCGCCACTCGAGGCCGATACTCGATGTCGTATATTCCCAGTTAGATGACCCACTTGGTCAGTCGTCCCGATAGGTCCAGCTTAGCCAAGATTTGCCGGATGGGGAAATCCATATACACAGTGACCGAGTGTGCCTCAAAGTATTGCCTGAGTCTTTTTTTAGTGTTGACCAGAGCGAGGACCAGTTTCTTTGCCATACTATATCGCGTCTCGGCGTCCAAGAGTATACGGCTTGTATAGATTACTGACTTCTGCTTGCTATCTTTCTTGACGAATAGTACGATGCTAATCGCTACTTCGGACACTACAAAATAAGCGTATAGGTGTTTCCCCTCTACTGGGGAAGCTAGGATAGGTAGATGACTTAAATATAGCCTGAGATCCGTCAGTTCCTTGTCCTGCTCCTCCCTCTAGGCGACAGTGGAGGTTCTCTTTAGGCACTGAAAGAAAGGCTTGCATTGGTCAGACATCTTGGAGACATATCGGCTGAGAGCAGCTATCATCCCGGCTAGGCGCTGGACCTCCCGAAGAGTCGAGGGTCTCTACACGTCTGCAATTGAAGACAACTTGGTCGGGTTGGCCTCAATATCCCTTCTGCTCACGATGTGCCCTAGGAACTGGCCGGAGGACACCCGGAACGCATATTTTTTAGGGTTCAGATGCATCCGATATTGTCTCAAAATCTAGAAACATTCGTCCAGATATCTTAGATGATCCGAAGCTTCATGTCATCGATGTAGACTTCCATACTCTTCCCTAGAAGCCCGACGAACATTTTGTTCATAAGCCTCTGGTAGGTTGCCCCCGTTTTCTTCAAACCAAATGGCATGCGTCTGTAATAGTACAGACCTCGCTCCGTAATAAATGCCGTGTGGATCTGGTCTTCCTCGTACAAGGGGATTTGGTTGTATCTAGAGTAGGCATCCAGGAAACTCATCCTGTCGAATCCTGCTGTTGCGTCTACCATTTAGTCGATCCTTGGCAGGGGAAAGCTATCCTTCGGGCAGGCCTTATTCAGGTTGGTGAAATCTATGCAAGTACGGTCATTGCCGGTTTTCTTCTTCACCACCACCGGGTTGGAGACCCAGCACGGGTATACGTATTCCATGATCAGGTCGTTCTCCAGTAGAGTCTCTACCTCCTTGTTGATTACCCTGTTTTTCTCTGGCATGAACCTTTGGGGTCTCTGCCTAATTGAAGAGAAATTGGGGTCTCTGTTCTGCCAGTGGCAGGCATGCGCGGGGTCTATCCCGGGCATGTCGTCGTGAGACCACGCGAAGACGTCTTAGTTCTGCCTCAGGAAACGCAACATCTCGTTCTTTTCCTCCTCGGGGAGCAGGGCCCCGATTAAGACTACCTTCGCCAAATCTGCTTCTTTCAAAGGGACTGCCACCAGTTCCTCAATCGTGGATTCTGGTTCATCAGACTCCTCTTCGATCTGCTTCATGTACGTTGGCAGGCAGTCCTTTGATTGCTATTGTCTCCAGTCGAGGCGCTCGCACTTGCATCGGCTCCCCTCAGGGCGGTTGAAAAACATTTCCCTGCGGAGGTATGGTCTCCCTTGATGTCTATCGTATAGGTACCATCCCTTGATAGACATCTTAAGACCTGGTAGAGGGTAGAGGTGACCCCATGCATGACGTGGATCTACCCTCTCCCCATAATGACGTTGAAGGAGGACTAGGAGTCGATGACGACGAAGTCCATGTCCAAGCATCTCTCCGCAGCGTAAACATTCAGGGTCACGACGCCCAAGGGGATGACCTTAGTACTGTCGAAAGCAAATAGTGGCTGACAGGTCGGCCTGAGTGCGTTTCGATTCAGGCCCATGCTCTCGAAAATGCTGAGGAAAAGGATATCAACGGTGCTCCCACTGTCGAGCAGGACACTTCCGACTAATGTGGAGTCGATCTGCAGCTTAATCATCAAGGGGTCGTCGTGAGGCAAGCGCACCGTGGTCAAATCTTGTCGGGTGAAGGTGATGGGGGCAGCAGAGGCGTAGCTTTCTCCTATCATCAAATAGTTGACAGAATGGTCCATCCCCCTCAAGCACTTCACCCTTTCTTGGGTCTTTTTGAGGCATTTTTTCTTCTCCTCCCGACCCTGGGTCGGCTCTGGTCTGCCCATGATGGTCGGCACTATCCTCAGGGCCTGCTCTCCTGATCCGGAGGCCTGGTCTGCTTGCCTTTTTCAGGCCTGGTGGCGTCTTTCTGTGGCTGGGTTCTACCGACCTTCATGTACTGTTTCAACTTACTGGCATGGATCGCCATCATAACCTAGGCATAAAGGTTGCGGTAGTTGGTGGTGTCGTGCCCGTGATCCCTGTGAAATTGATAGTGCCTGTTCTTGTTTTTCATGTACTCAGGAACACGGAGTTGGGCGGGTCTTTGAAAATGGCCATATCCCTATTTTGGAGGTAGATCACGTCAATTGGCATGTTGAGCTCGTATTTCGACAGTGGATCACGAGACGCCTTCCTCCTCTTGCCACCTTCTTGACAGCTTTGGGTGGGGGCTTCCTATTTCGGAGTCGGCCCTTGGTCCGGCGAGGGCCTCTTTACCCCTTGCGGGACCGAGGTTTCCGCCAGTGCTGTTGTTATCGCGGCGGAGGCCTAGGGAACTTTCTGGCAGCTTTCCAGCACCCTAAATACCCCTTCCGACTTTGCCTGGACGTCCGCCATATCGTAAGAAAGGTTCAGAAGTAGATGGCCCCACAGCATCGATCCTGGCTGCAGGCCCCTGATGAACGATCCTGTGGCTTGGACTGAGTTAGCATTGTGCACTAGGGACATCAGCTCTAGGAAGCGCGACAGGTATTCTCTCAGAGACTCGTTCGCAGTTTGTTCTAACCGGTCAAGATCTCGCATAGATTTCTGCTGCCTTCGGGCACCTGCGTACTGCTTTAAGAAAAGTTTGCAGAAATCTTCGAACCCGTTTATGGATTTCTCTGGAAGCTATCTAAACCATAATAGGGCCGGTTCTGCCAGTGTTATGGTGAAGACTTTGCAGGTCATAGCCTCGTCCCCGGTTTCCAAGGTCATCTTCTGCTGAAAATGGTATATGTGATCAAGGGGGTTGGACTTCCCATCGAACGACCTGAAGGTCGGGGTTGTGAAGTCTCTCAGCTTGGGCTCCATCTGGATCCAGTCGGCGAAGGCCGTCCGGTTGATCCCTCACACAGTTTGCTTTGCCAGATCATCAGGGGTCTGGCTGTGATGGGCCTCGAGCCTCTTACTCAGCTCCGCCATCATTTCTTGTTTCCATTTGGGAAGCACACCTTCCGGGCATTCTTGGTGTCTTCTGTCCTCTGCCGCTCCGGCTCGGAATGGCCTTGTCTGGCTTTGATGCTCTCCCTGCATCTGCGATCTGGATGGGGCAGGAACTTCTCTCGGCAGTTGGCCCCTAGACTCTTGTTGGACCTCTTCGTCAAAGTCTTCCCTCCGCTCGCTCCTGGCTTTGCTTGCCAGCAGCCTTTCGAGGCGAGCGTTATCTCTGCGTACTTCTACAACTTCTTCTTTTAAACCCAGGACGGCCTCGTGGATAATCTCCGCCTTCCAGTTTACTTCTGCCAAGGCGGCGAGTATCTGGTCCAGCTTTTGCTCCAGACTCGGTTGTATTTCCTGGGAGCTCCCTTCGGCGTCGGGATGTGTGCTCCTGGTTGTCATTCTCGAAGGTGTCATTATACGTTGCATGGCCTTTTGTTTGGGGAGAGCGCGATCGTGAAATTCCTACTCTTTTTCTTATGCTCAACGGTTTTCCATAGACGGCGCCAAATTGTTGGAGCGATTTTTTACCAGCTGTTCACGTGTCTCTGAACTGTTGATGTTGTATCCTCCAACTGTCCACGTGTCCTTGCTATCCAAAAGAGTTTTTGACTTCAGGTAGGATCGGAGAGGCGGGGGAGGCCACCTGCAAAGACTCTCCGATACTTAAGTTATTTGTTTATCTTTGATTTAGGGCAGCAAAGATTTAGATTTTTCTTTGTATGAGTATATCTTTTAAATATTTTTTTGTATGCGTACATGCCTCTCTTTTGGAGACGCATAGCTCATATATGTAGTCCTGAAATTGTGAACTTCATAGTTCTCAATCCCAGGACCAAGTACCTTTTTGCATCAAGACTTACTCTAGAGATCATGGGCCGAGATTAACGTGATTCTCCCTGCATCGTCATAACCTAGTTTCCACCGTCCCCTATGGCTTGAGTCTGTTAGGGGCGAGATTTTGACAAACTACCGTTCTATCAGGACAGTTTGTCCCATGCGCACACCTACTCAGGATCGCATTAAATGCTCTGTCTGGATCTGGAGCTGTAAGTTGCTTCCTATTGTACTCTGGTGGAAGACCCTAGGGGCTCCCGACCCTCAGTTGTCAAGGTAAGAATCGGACTGGGCCGAGTCTATCCAGGGTCTGGGATGGGCTCGGCCTTAACCTCGGACAACCCATGGGCCTATGTGGTACCATGTGCGACTCGCGTGACCTTTAATTAGTCACTCCGGATACTTCGGACGGTGTGCCCCATTTATAACCTGTTCTGCCCCTTAATCGTCCACGTGGTGTATAATTTAGGAATGGATTATATATTGAGTTCCCTTGTTCTTGATCATTGGCTTGTCTTAAAACGTAGAATCAAAATCATCTAAATGTAGAGTTCCCTTATTCTTGATTGTTGGCTTGTTTTAAAACATAGGATCAAAATCATCCAAATGTACAAGACATCCAATGATTCACTATAGTGGCTTTGAACCGAGAATTTCTTCTATGCTTTGGAAACTAAATAAGAATAAGAAATAAAAACAAATATAATTGGCTCAAAATGGAATAACACCTAGAATAATAATAATAACAATAATATATTAGTCCCAAAATTATTATTTTCTCACTCTTACTCTTCATTAAAATAACTAGCATTTTTTGAATCAAATAAAATGTGTTTTATCATGACTTCACAAGTAATTAATTAATGCAACTCTTGGGATTTTGGTACAATCTTATTATGTGTACCAATTAGATGTTATTAAGCGAACTAAATATATATATGCGTGTGTATATATGGTTGTCAATCCGATAGATATTTTTTTTTTATTTATATACAATATTTCTTTTTATCTATATATAGATATTTTTTTAGCCGTTAAATTATTGATTTAACGTCTATCATAATTTAAGTAATTGAAAAAAATAATAATAAAAATAAATATTCATTATTTAATATTTTTCTCTCCCTTATTTTAAGATGAGTGACCAATTTTAATCGGCTAGTACAGTAAAAAAAAAAATATTGGTGCCCTATATATATTTATATAAATATTTCTTTTCTTAGGTAAATTACTAAGTCGATTTGAGTGTCCATTTTTTTTCCACCTGCTTTAGCATATAATATGGGTGGCATTAATCGAGTTAATTGACGGAGTACGATGACAAAAATTTTTTTGTTTTTTAAAACCAAAATCAACTGCTATTCCTTAAACTCCAAACCATAAACGAGATTGCGGTCCTAGTCTTAGTCTTACTACCCATAAGACGACCCAACCAACAGAGCTTTGATTTTCCGGCCAAATTGAATAACGCCCAAACGACAACCGACAAAGAAACACGAAAACGACACCGAATCGAGGACAGACGACGACGTCGTTTCGTCGCTATACAATGCTCTCGACCTCCAAGGCAGTATCGACTGCGTTGCGGCCGCTGACGTGGTGGGTAAGGACTTCGAGGGCATGCATTCCGTTAGGCCTAGGTTAGTCAAATCTGCGTCGAGGTCGCCGAATCAGACGGCCTGGCGATAGCCAATCGGGGGACTCGTGCTCGACATGTGCCACCTGGAGTGCGAGGGCCTGTTCCACGTGTCGAGAGTGGACGGCTCGTACTACGCGGACGTCCCCCGGGGGGGACAAAATTTGAACACGAAACGAGTTATCAAAAATCTCTCATCCTAAAAATTAGAGATTTGATTCATTATTTATACAATTAGAACCCTTTTGGTAACTATCGATTGGTTGGCTACACTGGAAAAAGAAAAAAAAAAAAAAAAAAAAGGAAAAAAAAAAGTTGTACAAATCAAAAATAGGTAATGTGTGGGCTTTCTATTGGGAGTGGTTACGTGTTAATTTCACGTTAAGAGGCAAGTAGTAGTAACTAAACGCTGGTCTTTAAAACCCCCTCCGCCTCCCCTGAATATAAACCAAAAATAAATGGAATCCATGAAGACGACTAGACTTGGTTTCCTTTTGCTTCTCTTGGCTTCACGTAAGTTCATCGAAAATTCTAAAACAATCGATTTTTTATTTCTATTTCTTTTGTTTTGTCATGTCTGTTTGGTTTGCCTAATAATTAGTATCTTACAGAAACAAAATTTGTTGAAAGTATAATTAGTTTTTAATCGAATCCCTCTCTCTCTTTTTTTTGTTTGTTTCATTAGAAATAGTGAATATGATAGTAGTAGTAGCAGGTGATGATTAATATGAAATGTTGGTGAAGTTCGGAGGATCATACTCAAAAATTCCAGTGGTTTATTTTACATATATTTTAATTTATAAGGATATCCCTGTAGATAACCACTAAAAAGATTTAAAATCATGTTCTTTGAGAGTTAAGTATATATGCCAATTATTGGTTATGGAATAAAATTCTACCATATGAGAAAGAAGAGCATTTATATATATATATATATATAGTGGTATACATATAGAAATATATTATCCATATCTATTGGGGCATAAGATATCGTTCGTATACTTTAGGGTCCCCAGATATAGAGAAGAAATTTCTGTGTCTTATATGATGTACATTAGGGGATAAAAGTCAAGAATAATCAATGTTTTAATATCCTCCTTAAGCAATACTGCACCATCTAGTTTTAAAAACGAATATAGTCAAATAAGGCATACATTTTTTATACCGTCCGTAGGTAATACAAATTTTTGAGAACAGAAAAACTACTATGGCCCATAAAATTTCATAAAAAAAAATAGTAGATGATAGCATTACTAATATGAATTAGTCAACAAAGGAATCAGATCAAAATCAAAAGTCAAGAACACAAACAAGAATCGAAAGAATACATAAACAAAAGTCATTAGATACCACAAAACCCCATGTTATTTAAAACATCAAATCCCAAAATATTGTCTACAAATATTACAGACGCATAAATAAAATTATAGGTAGATAAGCAATTACAAATAATATATTGCAGACAAGACATAGAAAGGAATCCACTATCCAAAGCGGTCTTTATTTTCGGGAACCATATAAAACTACATAAGCGTAATTTAATCAGTTTCTAATCCATAGTCTTCTTGGCACCGTTGGATGGTTCAGTCTGTTTTTCGGACCGTTTAAACAACTCCATAGCAAGGTCATCATTAACACTGGGAGTTGTACATCAAACATATGTAGTCAATAAGGGGAGTCTTTGTAATCAGCTTTTTTGGTCAGTATTGAGGGAAGTCAGCCATCGAGAATTCCTGAGTAGAGTACGAAGAAAAGACCTCCAAAACAATAAGATGAAAGGAGAGATTAATTTAAAAAGAAATAAAGTATATTAAAGGAATTCCGGTTTTGGTAACTATATACTGGTTGGCTATATAAGAAAGAAAGGAAAATAAAGCAAAGAAAAGTTGTACAGAAAAGGCTGTGGGCTTTCTATTGGGGGTGTTACGTGTTAATTTGACACAAAAAGTCACGTAGTAATTAAACGCCGGTTTCGGCACATAAATCAAATGTGGTACTTTAACCTTTAAAAACCCCCTCGCCCTCCCCATCCCTCCCTATAAAATAAACAAAATAAATAAATAAAAATGGAATCCCTCTAGACGACTAGACTTGGTTTGCTTTTGCTTCTCTTGGCTTCACGTAAGTTTATCAAAAAATCTAAAACAATCGATTTTTTTTTTATTTCGTTTATTTTGTAATGTCTGTTTGGTTTGCTTAATAATTAGTATCTTATAGAAACAAAATTTGTTGGAAGTATAATTAGTGTTTAATCGAATCTCTCTCTCTGTTTTTGTGTTCGGTTCATTAGAACTAGTGATGATAGCGGTAGTAGTAGGTGGTGATAGTGATTCCATGCTAGTTCCTCTTTTTGTTGATGAACCTATTCATTATAACATTGGAAGTAGTATTGGAATCGATCTTGGTAATAGCCATTCCCGTGTGGGTGTGGTAAGGATTAATGGCCATGTAGAGATTATACCAAACTCAAAAACTCCTAATTGGATCTCTTTCACCAAGAATCAAACTCTCATTGGAGAAGCTGCAAAGAATCAAGCAACTCTTAATCCACAAGGCACCATATTCGATGTCAAGCGCCTCTTAGGAAGAGAGTAAGTACCTACATAGTACATACATTTTTATTTTTTTGTATCTCTATAAATTAAGAAGATTTATTAGATAAAAATGTGGTTAGTTTTCCTATATATTATTAAAATATTATATTATATTATATTATAGGTTTGACGATCCAGTGGTGCAGAAAGAGATTAATGTTTCTTCTTACAAAATTGTGAACAAGGAAGGGAAGCCCTATATACAAGTTAAGGTTGGAGGCGAAACCAAATTGTTTAGTCCTGAGGAATTAACCGCTATCTTCTTGGGGAAAATGAAGGCTATGGCCGAAAATCATCTCGGCCAGAGAATAAGAAAAGCCGTTATTACCACTCCAGGTATAATATGATTTAATTTATGACCATGTATGCGAATTAACATTACTATTTAATATGAGATTATGTTTTGTCACCCCTTATTTTATTCATTTATGATTTGATCTCATTGGTTTGATTGGTGGCACGTTCGCTTCACTTGACACTACAACAAATTCTACTTTTACAGGTGAACCTTTTCGGGGGAAGCCACCATCTATCTGGAGGGGCGCCATAGAGAAGGCAGCGGCCCTAGCAGGGTTTAACGAGGTCAGAGTAATTGAGCATCGTGCAGTTGCGTTATTCGCCTATAATTTACACAAGAAAATGGGTGATAATTACATTTTATTTTTTCGTCTTAGCGGTGGTAGATGTGATGTTAGCATTCTTTTCAGTGAGGGTGGTGAGTTAAGTGCGGTTTTATCTGTAATTGGAGATACACATTTGGTAGGAGAAGGCTTTGACCAAAGAGTGGTCAACTATTTTATGGGCATAATTAAGAGCAAGTATGACAGAGACATTAGCGAGGACAAAAGGGCTGTTAAGAAACTTGTTAAAGAATGTGAAAGAGCTAAGATAGCACTAAGTAGCCATGACCAAGTAGTAGTGGAGATTGAGTCTCTTTTCGATGGTGTTAACTTCTCAGAGCCATTGACGAGGACTAAGTTTGAGGAATTGAACAAGGACTTGTTTGAGGAGATAATGGTGTTAGTGGAAAAGGCTTTGGAAGAAGCAGGGCTTAAGAAAAAGGATATCCATGATATTCTTCTTGTTGGAGGAAGTACAAGAATTCCAAAGGTGCAAAAGCTCTTGAAGGACTTGTTTGATGGGAAGGAACCAAACAAGGCTACTCATGTCAATACTAATGAGATTCTTACTTATGGTGCTTTAGTTTTGGGTGGATTTTACTATTCTAATCAGCATAACTTCTTTGGTACATTTTTCTTTACCATTTCTTTAATTTTTCAAAAGAAAAAGATCACTAATAGGGAGAAATTATCTCATCTGAGTTTCTTTCTTTGGTACATACTAAATTATTTTTTTTCAGGACGAGGGTTATTGATGTTAGAAATTGCTCCTATTAGTTATGGGATTGAAACAGTCGGTGGCGTTATGACGAAAATCGTACCGAAAAATAGTGCCCTTCCATGTATAAAGAAGAAAACATTCACAACCAACCAAGACTACGAAACTAATATATCTATAAAGATATATGCAGGCGAAGCACGTATGACGAAAGATTGTCACAAGTTTGGAGAATTTAATCTATCCGGCATTCTTCCTGCTCCAAGGTTACTGCCTTTTCTTGTTCTTGCCTAATTAAACAAGCATTTGATATTTAAATATATGTATATAAGCATAATTATAAAAGTTTGCTTATGTGCATATGTATATGTATGTATCATAGATAGATATGGTCCTTGATGACACTTTGCAGGGGTGTGCCTCAAATTGAGATTACCTTTCAGTTTGATCACGATGGCATACTACATGTCAAAGCTGAGGATAAAGCATCAAAAACATCGGCATCAAAAACCATGAACGACAGTCGGTATCTGACACGAGAAGAGATGGACAAGATGGTGGAAAATCTTGTGGAAGAGCAGGAGAAGATTGATTTTCTAATGAACAAGCAATTCTCCCCTTGGATGTACAACCTTTTATGAAAGAGTTGTACGTTGACTAAATAAATCTAAAATATTTTAGTCTTTAACTTGGTTTGCATTCAAGACTGTTTAGTTTATTCTTAATTTTTTGTCTGTTTTTATTCTTGTACAAGAAAAAGACCCAAGAACAAGTTCTTGGAATTTAGTGCATAAATTGATACTTATGAAGCAACCAAAATCAAAATGTTACACCACACCCTTGAATTTAAAAGTTATTCCAATTACCCTATTTGAGATATAAGTAGAATCCAACAAGAAGTAGAAAATGAGAAAAAGGCAAACGCAAAGGCAAAGATATTGACTGATAAAGCCAAATACATAAGAACATGAATATGTATATGCAGTGAAAAAGCTAGGCAAGTTCGCTGACCTCAACAATCTTAAGCAGCTGCAAGGCTTCAACATTACTATCGTCCATTTCGCAACTTAATTTTATGCCTTCAAGCTCATGCGCTTCAACCTCGAATATGGAACGACCATCTCTACTCTCCTAATATTTAACTCTTCACTTCCATGATCACTGCCTGCGCCTCCCAATGCCTCGAAATCTTGAAATCATGAAATCTTGTCCCCACTCCGTGGCCACATCTTTGGTGCACACCCATATTCTCAAATCCAGTTTCGGAACAAATGCAATTGTACGCGAGGTTCTCTCTCGATGTTGCAGTTGCAAGGCAGATGTTTGATAAAATGCCTGAAAGAAATAGAAATATTGTTTCTTAGACGGCTATGATTCCCAAAAGTTGGTGTAAGGTTGTAGTATTAGCCCTCTTTCACATTAGGGTATTGGGACATTAAAAATGATTTACTTCAGTTTCTTCTACCTTAGCCCTCAACAAAACTACAATAGGAGTTAAAAGCGAAACAAAAGGTTTTCAGGTACTTATGTTTTGAGAGGGGTAGTAGAAAGGGATTTTAGGTAAAATACTCTTGTTTGAAGTTATAATTTGAATATTTTGACTAATTACTCCGTTGGGACTTTGAGTTTGAAATTATCCATCAAGTCACAAGGTAAATATAAAGTTTATTTAAAAATTATATTGTGTCTTCGACATCTATATAGCGAGACATGTTTTTCAAAGTTAATTTTGAACTCAAACTAATGACCTACATCGAAGGAAAATATCACCTTGCTATTATGTACAGAAACGTCTATGGCGGTGTCAGGTCAGATCTCCAAGTGGGCACCAGTCTAAGATTTGCTATGGTGTCTCATATTGTGGGACTCGTTCCCAAATCATGCACCACGTGGAAGATTAAGTGGCAGAACATGTCACAAACGGGGCTCACCGTCCGACAGGTACCGAGAGTGATTAGCTAAAGGCCACGCGGGTCACACGTGATTTCACAATCGGCCATTGGGCCGTCCGAGGTTAAGGTCGAGCCCATCACAGACCCTGGACAGACTCGGCCCAGTCTGACCCTTACCTCGACAGCTGGGGGGGTCGGAAGTCCCAAGTGTCTTCCACCAAAATACGACGGAAAGCAACTCACAACTCCAGACCCAGATAGAGCATTTAATGAGATCTTGGGTAGGCGTGTGCAGGGGGACAAGCCGTCCTGACAGAACGGTGATTTGACCAAATCTCACCCTTGACAGATTCGAGCCATAGGAGGCGGCGGAAACCAGGCTACAGCGATACAGAGGTGATGACGATAATCTTGGCCCGTGACCTCAGGAAAATATTTTGAGGAAAAAGGTACTCAGTCCTGAGATTGAGACCCGAGTGGTTCACAATCTCAAGACTACATATATATGAGTCATGCGTTCCCGAAAGGGGCAGGTACGCTTATAAGAAAGAAGTGTATGAAAAAAGCTTATGAGCAAGAAACAAACATATACTCATATAGAACTAATTCCTTGCTACCCTGAATCAAAGATAGGCCACTGACTTAAGCATCGGAGAGTCTTTGCAGGTAGCCACCCCCGCCTCTCCGACCCTGCCTGGAGTTCAAGGCACTTTTGGGATAGCAAGGACACGTGGACAGTTGAAGAGTACAGCATCAGCGGTTCAGAGACACGTGGATGACTGGTGAGAAACCGCTCCAACAATTTGGCGCCGTCTGTGGGAAGAAATGGTTGAGCGTGAGAAAAAGAGTGGGAAACTCACGATCACGCTCTCCACGAACAAAAGGCCATATAACGTCGGATGGCACCCTCGAGGATGACAACCAGGAGCACACATCCCGACGCCGAAGGGAGCCCCCGAGAAGCACGACTAGACCTGGAGCAGAAGCTGGATCGGATGCTTGCTGCCCTGACGGAAGTGAACTGGAAGGCAGAGATAGCCTACGAGGCTGTACTGAGTTTAAAGGACGAAGTCGCGGAGATACACAGAGATAACGCCCACCTCGAAGGGCTGCTGGCGAGTGAAGACAGAAGCCAGCGGAGAAAAGATTTTGATGAAGAAGTCAAACAAGAATTCGGAAGCCAACTGTGAGGAAAAGTTCCCGCCCCATCCGGATCGTGGATGCAGGGGGCGCGGCAAAGCCAGTCGAGACCCCTCCAAGCTAGGAGGCGATAGGCGGAAGACCCCATGAAAGCCCAGGAGGTACGCCTCCCGACTGGAAGCAAAAGATGATGGTGGAGTTGGGTAAGAGGCTCGGGGCCCATCACAGCTAGACCCCTGACGATCTGGCAGAGCAAACGGTGCGAGGGATTAACCGGACGGCCTTCGCCGACTGGATCCAGATGGAGCCCAGGCCGAGGGACTTCACGACCCCGACCTTCAAGCCGTTCGAGGGGAAAACCGACCCACTTGATCACATATACCACTTCCAATAGAAGATAGCCTTGGAAACCAGGGATGAGGCCGTAACTTGTAAAGTCTTCTCTACGACTCTAGCGGAACCAGCCCTGCTATGGTTTAGATAGCTTCCAGAAAAATCCATAAATGGGTTCGAAGATTTTTGCAAACTTTTTCTAAAGCAGTACACGGGTGTCCGAAGACAGCAAAAAACCATGCGAGACCTTGACCGGTTGGAGCAGGCCGCAGATGAGTCCCCACGAGACTACCTGTGGCATTTTCTCGAGGTAATGTCCCTAGTCCATAATGCAGACTCGGTCCAAGCTGCAGGATCATTCGTCACGAGCCTGTAGCCAAGATCAATGCTGTCGGACCACCTCCTTTTGAATCTCTCGTACGATATGGCAGACATCTAGGCAAAGTCAGAAGGGGTATTCAGGGTGCTGGAAAACCACCAGAAGGCGTCCAATACCTCCGCCGCGATAACAACGACGCCGGCACAACCCTCGGCCCCGCAAGGGGTAAAGAGGCCCTCCCCGGACCAAGGGGCGACTCCAAAATAGGAAGCCCCCATTCGAAGCAGTCAGGAAGATGGCAAGAGGAGAAAGACATCCTGCGACCCTCTGCCGAAGTATGAGCTCAACACGCCAATTGACGTGATCTACCTCCAAAGCAAGGATAGGGGCATTTTCAAAGACCTGCCCAAATCTAGCGTCCCTGAGCATATGAAGAACAGGAATAGGTATTGCCAGTTTCACAAAGACTTCAAGCACGATACCGTCCACTGCTGCAACCTCTACACATAGGTCATGATGGCGATCCACGCCAGCAGGTTGAAACAGTATGTAAAAACTGGTGGAACCCAGCCGCTAGAAGACGTCACCAGGCCTGAAAAAGGGAAGCAGTCCCAAGCCTCTGGGTTAGGAGAGCAAATCCTGAAGATAGTGCCGACCATCGTGGGTAGGCCAAAGCCGACCCAGGAGCAGGAAGAAAAGGAAAAAAGCCTCAAAAGAGCTAAAAAAGGAGTGAAGCTCCTGAGGGGAATGGGTCATTCCGTCAACCATTTGATGTCGGGAGAGAGTCGTACCTCTGCAGCCCCCATCGTTTTCACCCAGCAAGATTTAACTACGGTGCGCCTACCTCACGATGACCCCTTGGTGATTAAACTGCAGATCGGCTCCGTATTGGTCGGAAGGGTCCTGGTCGATGGTGGAAGCAGCGTCGATATCCTATTCCTTAGCACATTTGAAAATATGGGCTTGGATCGAAGCGCACTCAGGCCAACCTGTCAATCACTGTTCGCTTTTGACAGCACTAAGGTCTGTCCCTTGGACGTCGTGATCCTGAATGTCTGCGCTGCTGAGAGATGCTTGGACGTGGACTTCGTCGTCATTGACTGCCAATCCTCCTTCAACGTCATCATGGGAAGGGGATGGATCGACGCCATGCATGGGGTCTCTTCCACCCTCCACCAGGTCTTAAGATGTCTATCAAAGGACGGTACCTATACGATAGACATCAAAGGAGACCAAGCCTCCGCAAGGAAGTGCTTTTCAACCGCCCTGAGGGGAGCCGACGCGAATGTAAGCGCCGCGACCGGGGACAAATAGCAATTAAAGGACCGCCTGCCACGTACATAAGGCGAGTCGAAGAGGAGTCTGACGGTCCGGAATCCACGATCGAGGAGCTAGTAGCGGTCCCTTTGAAAGAGGCAGAGCCGGCGAGGGTGGTTCTAATCGGGGCCTTATTACCCGAGGAGCAAAGGAACGAAATGTTGGGATTCCTGAAGCGGAACGAGGATGTCTTCGCGTGGTCCCACAACGACATGCCCAGGATAGACCCTGCACACACCTGCCACCGGCTGAATATAGATCCCAACTTCCCTTCAATCAGGTAGAAACCTTGAAGATTCACACCAGAGAAAAACAGGGTGATCAACAAGGAGGTAGTGGTAAAAAAGAAAAATGGTGCTGATCGTTCTTCACCAACCTGAACAAGGCCTACCCAAAGGATAGCTTCCCCCTGCTAAGAATCGACCAAATGGTAGATGCGACGGCGGGATTCAACATAATGAGCTTTTTGGATGCCTACTCTAGGTACAACCAGATTCCCCTGTATGCGGAAGACCAGTTCCACATGGCTTTTATCACGGAGCGTCGTCTGTACTGCTACAGGCATATGCCATTTGGCTTGAAGAACGATGGGGCAACCTACCAAAGGTTCATGAATAAAATGTTCGACAGGCTACTAGGGAAGACTATGGAGGTCTATATTGACGACATGGTCGTGAAGAGCAGAGAAGATTCAGACCATCTAGGACACTTAGACGAATGTTTTCAGATTCTGAGGCAATATCGGATGCGTCTGAATCCCAAAAAATGTGCATCTGGGGTGTTCTCTGGTCAATTTCTAGGGCATATCTTGAGCAGGAGGGGTATTGAGGCAAACCCGACCCCAGCTGACCTCGATCGCAAATGTGCAGAGACCCTCGACTATTCGGGAGGTCCAACGCCTAGCTGGGAAGATAGCCGCTCTCAACCGATTCATTTCCAAGATGTCCGACTGATGCAAACATTTCTTCCAATGCTTGAAGAAAAGCTCTACTGTCATCTGGGGGGAGGAACAGGACAGGGCACTAACAGATCTCAAAATGTATTTGAGTCACCCCCCTATTTTGGCTTTCCCAGCAGAGGAGGAGCGCCTGTACGCCTATTTAGCAATGTCCGAAGTGATGATCAGCGCTGTACTATTCATCGAGGCAAACAGAAACCGGTGTTTTATATAAGCCACATGCTTCTGGATGTCGAGATGCGATATAGTATGGCAGAAAAGCTGGTCCTCGCTCTGGTTAACGCTAAAAAGAAACTCCGGCAGTACTTTGAGGCACACTCGGTCACCATGTATATGGATTTCCCCATCCACCAAATTTTGGCCAAGCCATACCTGTCGGGACGACTGACCAAGTGGGCCATCGAGCTGGGAATATACGATATCGAGTATCGGCCTCGAGCGGCGAAGAAAGGACAGGTCATGGCGAATTTTCTGGTGGAAATCGAATCCTTCGGCAAGCAGCATGACCCGTCTCAGATGTCTCAACTTCGCCCCCCTTCAACCTGGACGCTCTATACCGACGGATCCACGAATGCCTCAGGGTTAGGTATCGGGATAGTCCTGCAGACCCCAACGGGTCTTAGAGTTGAGAAGGCATTGAGGCTCGGCTTCCAGGCGACTAATAATGAGGCAGAGTATGAGGCACTGCTGCAAGGCCTTGAGCTGGCACTGCACTTCGAGTGGAGAACATCGCAGTAAAGACTGACTCGCAGTTGATCGCAGGTTAGGTCAGGGGAAACTTCGAGGTAAAAGAACCGAGGTTTCATAGGTACTTCTCCAAGGTAATGGGGGCAAAAGCTCGCTTTGACAATTTCAATATCGAACCGATCCCCAGGGAGATGAACCAGAGGGCCGATGACCTAACTAAGAGTGCGTCAATCGGGGGTACCGCTGGAAGCATAGAAGTTCTCCTAGAAGGCGAGAGCATGGAGGACCCCCCACAGACCCCTGCGCACCATGTGTTTGCAACCAGAACTGCTGACGAAGGGTGGATGAAACCTATCACCCAGTATTTGACGTTGGGGAACCTACCCACGGACCCCCGAGAAGCAAGGTCGGTTAGGTTGAAGGCTGCCAGGTACTCGATGGTAGGGGAACGACTATACAGGAGATCGACAATGGGCCCGATGCTGCGGTGCATAGGTCCCATCGAAACGCAAAAGCTAATGGAGGAAATCCACAAGAGAGTATGCAGCAACCACTCTAGTGGACGCAGCCTCGCCCACAAGGCTCTAACGGTTGGGTACTTCTGGCCATACATGATGACAGAGGCGGCCCGATTCGTCAAGAAATGTGATAAGTGCCAGAGGTTCACCCCAATGAAATGCCAGCCCGCAGAGGTACTTCATTCGAACATAACCCCCTGGCCGTTTGCCAAATAGGGTCTGGACATTGTCAGAGAGCTCCCCAGAAGTCCAGGGGGAATGAGGTACGTCCTGTTGGCCACGGATTACTTCACCAAATGGGTAGAAGCTGAAGCCTACGTGACCATTAGCAAGACAGACACGATTAACTTCATCTGGAAGAACATAATCTGTCAGTTCGGGATTCCAAAGAGATACATGTCGATCATGGCACACAGTTCCAAAATGCTAAGGTCAAGGAGCTATGCGAGCTGTATGATATAAGGCTCAGTTTCTCTTCCGTGAACTATCCTCAGGGGAACGGTCAAGCAGAGGCAACGAACAAAGCCATATTCAGCAACATCAAAAAGAACTTGCAGGAGGCCAAAAGCAAGTGGTTAGAAGAGCTGTCGGCCGTTGTATGGGCTCACCCGACCACGGAGCAGAGGTCGACGGGAAGAATGCCATTCACCATAGTCTACAGCTCAGAGGCTGTGATCCCAACCGAAGTCGGCCTTCCGACCCTCTGTTCCGAAGTGGTGAGAGATCCCCCCTTAAACGAGAGACTGCTAAGCCGCAACACAGACCTCCTGGAGGAAATGAGAGACATGGCCCTGGTCCACCTGGCTTCGTACCACCAGCAGGCTAGATCCTACTACGCAAAAAAGGTTAGTGCTCGACGATTTAATGCTGGAGATTAGGTCCTGAAAGTTAGAACAGGGAATTCCTCGAAACTGGACTCCAATTGGATCGGACCCTATGAGGTGATCAAGGCACTCAACAATGGTGCGTATGTCCTGAAAGAGCTCAAGACCGAGAAAAACTTGCCGAACACGTGGAACGCTCAGCAATTGAAAAAGTATCACGTGTAGGACACATGCATATGATGTAAGACCATGTTAATGCTTATATTTCTGAAAGGCTTAAATCAAAAATAGGTCAAGTTCCCTTTTTTGCTGTACGGATTCATCTTTTGGATTGCTAGGGAAAAAGGGCCTGCCCACAGCGGCAGACCCCACACACTATTCACGCGTGAGACCCATATGA
>JXTB01000660.1:142787-184097 GCA_002914805.1 Parasponia andersonii
GTCGCTCGTCGACGACCCGAGAAAACGTACGAAGAGGAAATAGCTGTGCAACAAAATCTTGCCAGTAGATCTCAAAAACCCTCGTACTATGGGAGTCACGTCGCTCGTCGATGACCCGAGAAAACGTACGAAGAGGAAATAGCTGTGCAACAAAAACTTGCCAGTAAACCTCATAAACGATCGTACTATGGGAATCACATCGTGCAATAAAACGCTTGCCGATGACCCAGGAAAACGTACCAGGAGGAAAAGGGTGCGCAACATAAAAGCTGGCCAGCAGACCCCCTAAGGAACATTTTTAGCTACACGAAGAGCTAAAGGAAAGCAGGGTTGGGATCCACCAGTTGGAAGTGGACCCTCCCTAAGGAATGTTTTAGCTACATGAAGAGCTAAAGGAAAGCAGGGTCAGGACCTACCCGTTGGAAGTGGACCCTCCCTAATGAACATTTTAGCTACATGAAGAGCTAAAGGAAAGCAGGGTCAGGATCCACCTGTTGGAAGTGGACCCTCCCTAAGGAACATTTTAGCTACATGAAGAGCTAAAGGAAAGCAGGCTCTACTCGGGGGATGATTTATTTACGCATGGGCAGGATGTGAGCGGATTTAGAGTCTACCCGTTAGAAGTAGTCCAGTACCAAACCAAACATGAAGACAGAAATTAAGATTAAAGTCTATTTATTATGTACCAAAAATACAAAGCGCACGGTTAATAGTGGTGCGCGCTCATAAGCCCTACTTACGGGAGGCAGGTCACGAACGGACTCGTAAAGAGACGTCGGAGTGGTAGTGCCCTGTTTGTTCCCGGTAAGAGCCGAGCCCAGGCCTTCTCCTTTGCAACGACGGGTCCAAACAATGGTCGACTAATCCTTGGAGCTGGTTCCAAGCACGGTCCCATTTGGGGTCAGAGAAGTCCAGCCACAGGCATGGGTCGAACTCTGCCAAAACAAGTTATAACAAGAGTTATACCTCCGTAAAACCGGATGAGTCAAAGCTTGCATCCCTATCTCCAGAACTAATCTTGGCAGTCATGGCCCGAGGAGGACTCACTAATAGTCCAAAATCATGTCCATATGAGTCGTCCACAATTATTTATACAGACGGCTACAACAAGGCTTGACTTTGCCCCGGACGCAGTCAACAAAGAAAAAGAAAACAGACTAAAGAGAATTGCACTGTTCTTATTATTTATTCGGAGGGTTACAACGAAGGTCAGCTTTACAAATGTACAAAGTTAAAGACCCTAGTTACCTCCGTCCATGGGAGCACGGCCAATCCCGGTGCTTGGACTAGCCCCGATGGAGGGTGGCGTGCTAGGGTCGGATTCGTCACTGGATACAATGACCGTGCCAGACCCCTCACCGGTTGAGACCCCGAGACTAGGCTGAGTGCCAGGGGCTTCCAAAGTTCGATCTGGTGGACCGGAAACGGGGATAAGCTATTTGGCACCAGAAGCAGATGTAGAGGGCCCGTCCTTTTCCTCAGCAAGTATCTTCAGCACGTCAGCCGGATACATAATGCTAATCTCATCCCCGAGCTGCTGCATGTAGTGCTTGACGGAATAGTGGTCTCTCTCAATGCCTTTCCGATCGTCAAATTGGTCTGACGTTACCACCTCAGCATGGCCTTTGAACTCTCTATTCTCCCAGCCAGACCTGTAACTTTCCACAGAAAGGACATCCACCTGCCTCTGGTACCTCGTTTTCAGTTTCTCCACGTCCGCCAGCCTATCCTTTAGTGCCGCCAGCTTGAGCTTCGCTTGCCGCTGCGATAAGTCAACCAAAAAAGTGTTAATACTAGCAAGATCCTTTCTGTATTTGCGAGACATCTCCATATGAGCACCCATCAGATTTTTGTGATCCAAGAAGAGAGATCGATTTACCTCGTTAGACTGGTCAAGTCTGCATTGCAGAGAATGGGCCTCAAGCTTGGCTTTCACCTCGGCTTTTCTTGCTTCTTTGGCATCGTCAATAGCCCTGTCACGGCGATGAAAGCCAGCCCCATCTCTGCCCCCGCGCTCTGCAATTCTTGCTCCGTGATCTTTAGCTCGTTCTGAGCCAGTCTAGCGGCCTCAATTTGGGCAAGCTTGTCAGCCTCCGCCTCAGCCAGTCTCACGGCCATCTCCTCGCGCCTGGTCCTCTCAACACTCAGAGCGTGAGCCACCGCGCTACTGACCCTCACCTCCTCGAGGCTCCGATATAAATCGAAGTCAGACCTCAATTCGGCGAGGGCGACCTCACTGCGCTCGGCCAGTGCAGAGCGGGAACTCAGCTCCTCGGTCAAATCCCTGACGCGAGAGGAGGTAGAAAGACTGGATGGCGGCCAGCTGCAAGTTAAACAAAAAAAGGGGGGGTCAGTGTTTAGCAAGGATGCTGAAAAATATAGAAGCAACCGAATGGACCAAACCTGCGCGAAGGTACGTTTGGTGACCTGTTCGACATTCTCCAAAGAGAGTGCCTCCAGCTCCGGCTCTGCGGCTGGACCCTCTTTTTGGGCGTTGCTTGTGCCTGGGGAACAAGGCCCTGCCCCGCTAGCCGCGAGGGCATCCTCTCCGCCAGCTGGGCATGCCCCCGAGGCAATGGCGGTAGGGAAGGAAGGAAGACCGGTGCCACCAGGAGCGCCATCGGCCACGGAGGGAGGTGGTGCATCTCCTCTGGGCCGGCCGCTGCGCACCGACCTTCTTCTCCTCAGAAGGGTCAGCGTGGCCCCGTCGTCGTCACTGTCAGACGAGGGGGCAACCCTGCCCCTCTTCTCCGCCCAGCCCTATTCTTCGTTAGACGAGCCGACCTCATGTTGCCACTTTATTGGGACCGGGGGAGGGGAAGATAGTCGAGACTTCAATCTCGGAGCCCCCCCACTGAGCTCGGTGATCTCCCTGCCGAGGCTAATAGTGCTTGATTTCGAACCGGAGTCAGGGGTGGACGAGATTGCTGCAGCAGACCCCCCAGCCAGACTCAGCGGCGTCTCCTCCCTATGTACGGTCCGTATGGCAGACGTTCCCTTGGATGGAGGTCCACCTGCGTTGGAGCAGGGGACCGTAGGCACTTCATCTCCTGAGAGTACCATGAGATGCCGGCCAGCGGGTGCCTTGGTGCGAGCCTTATGTCCCGCTGCACCCCCCTTGACAGGTGAGGGGTCAGCCGATGGGCCTATCTCAGAACCTGCAAAGAACAAGTAACATGTTTAAATCACGGCCACAATCCGACCCACGAAGCTCAAGGATGCGAAAATGAACTCACCCCTAGCCTTCTTGGGGGCGGCGGCTTCCTCCCTGCGGTGCCTGACGCACTCCTTGTCCACAAGCCTCACGGCCTCCTCGAGCTCATGGCTAGACGGTACCACCAGGTCGTTGGTGCCCGCCAATTGGCATGAAGCTGTAACCTGCCGACCCACCATGGCGATTCGGTCATGTTCGTCCCAGTGGAATCGGTTTAGGGCAGAGGCGTCAAGTCGGCTCCGCATGTGCTTTGTGATGACCCAGGTATCCAGAGGGAATAGGAGGTATGAAACCATCCTGGGCATCATGTTCATCGTCAGGGGGTTGAGGACGGCCTAGATGTGCCTGTAGTCCCTGGGAGATCCGAATATGATGATCCCCTCCAGGCTTTTGAGCCACCCCGCCGGCAAATGCGGCTCGAACTTGTTCTCTTCTGCCGAGGCTGCACAAGACAAAATAACATGAGCAATAACATACGGGGAGGGCACAGACCCAAAAATCACGACCTAGCACTTACTCTGCAGGAAAGCTGAGGGAACTTGGAAGTACTCGCCATTCACCCAAGGGGAGCACCATGCCCCTCCAACGGCATATAGCTTGGCATGGGAGTCCCATTGTTTATCTGACCACAGCAAGCCCCAGAAGATATGATGTCCCGGCAGCAGTTAGAGGTAAAAGGTGGGGTAGGAACTCTTCTTGGGGATGAGGGTGAGCTTGTAAGTATAAAAAACCACCTCCAGGTCAATATGCAAATTATAGAGTACTGACAGGGCGGAAAGCCCCATCAGAATCATGACCCCGTTTGCGCTCAATTGCATCGGGTGGATCCCCGTCAAAGCAAAAAATTGATGGACCAGAGGAGGAAGGGGGAATCGCAGCCAGTCCAGATGTTTTCTGCCCAAGATGATAGAGCCTTCGGGGGCACAAGGATGAAGATACCAATCCACAGGGCCCTCGACCCTTTGTAGCATCACTCCACCAGGGAGGTAGAGTTGTCTCCTTAGTGAATCCAGCTCTGAATCCACGACGGGGTGCAATTCCTGGTTTTGACTTGAAGCATTGTTCTGAATACGAGTGAAAGAGTAAAAGTCTCTAGAAGAGAGGAAATCGGAAACCCTAGGATTTTATGAGGCTAGAATATTGAAGATTTTAGTAAAGTGGCAAATGAACGTAATTGCGGCTTTTATAGAGGGGGAGCTGAAGAGTTTTTCTGGAAAAAAAGAGAGCAAATGAGACCAAACAGTCGGAACTTCAAAATTCAAATAGATTTCGTGACATGGGATGGCGTGCCTCCGCGTCGGCAGGGAGAGAGCCACGTGCACCCACCAGATTGGAGGAACGGATCCATCAAGTAGGGAAATAGGGCCAGTTGTGGGACCCATTCCTAAATCATGCACCATGTGGACGATTAAGTGGCAGAACAGGTCACAAACGGGGCCCACCATCCGACAGGTGCCGAAAGTGATTAGCTAAAGGCCACGCGGGTCACACGTGATTTCACAATCGGCCGTTGGGCCGTCCGAGGTTTGGGCCGAACCCATCACAGACCCTGGACAGACTCGGCCCAGTCCGACCCTTACCTTGACAGTTGGGGGGGTCGGAAGTCCCAAGGGTCTTCCACCAAAATACGACGGAAAGCAACTCACAACTCCAGACCCAGAAAGAGCATCTAATGTGATCTTGGGTAGGTGTGCGTATGGGGGTAAGCCGTCCTGAAAGAACGACGATTTGACCAAATCTCACCCCTGACAAATTCGAGCCATAGGAGACGGTGGAAACCAGGCTACAGCGATACAGAGGTGATCACGGTAATCTCGGCCTGTGACCTCAGGGAAACATTTTGAGGAAAAAGGTACTCAGTTCTGAGATTGAGACCCGAGTGGTTCACATTCTCATGACTACATATATATGAACCATGCGTTCCCGAGAGGGGTAGGTATGCTTACAAGAAAGAAGTGTATGAAAAAAGCTTATGAGCAAGAAATAAACATATACTCATATAGAGCTAATTCCTTGCTACCCTGAATCAAAGATAGGCCACTGACTTAAGCATCGGAGAGTCTTTGCAGGTGGCCACCCTTGCCTCTCCGACCCTGCCTGGAGTTCAGGGCACTTTTGGGATAGCGAGGACACATGGACAGTTGGAGAGTACAGCATCAGCAGTTTAGAGATACGTGGACGGCTGATGAGAAACTGCTCCAATACATATACTCCAGATTGAACGTCATCGTTTACGCTTACGGTGGTATGTTTATTACACAGCGTTAGCCAAAACAACCACAAAGAATCCACAACTCAAGAGCTCCACTATTAGGAAGAGCATAGAGAGAGAGAGAGGAGTTATTATGTTCTTATATATTGTACGTCTTTTCTCTCAGAGAAAACTATTATTCTATAATTAATAGGAAATATACCTTAATGAACGAGATAATATCTCTACACTGAATACGCACATTCAAATATGGCGCATTCATATTTAAACTAAGTAAGTGCCCTATCTCATTAGTCTATTAGATTGGGCCATGCACCCCTATGGGCAGCCCAATATGACTAAAGGGCCAAAGTCCAACATCTCTTCATAAACCCCTCTCATCTCATTGTAAGTTAGACAATCCTGAGCTAGGTGATTCACTCCCCCACAGACAGAACAAGTAGCTTGCGTTTCTACCCTGGCAACCGTGTGGGTGACTTTACAATCTTTTGTTTTCAATGCCTCAAGTTCCCTAGACAAATCATCTAGTTGAGCTTTGAAGCTATCTTCTTCCCTAAGATGGTAAATTCCGGTTTGTCATGACCTACTAGTGCTATCAGTAGCACTAGGTCCAGTCCAAGTGTGGACTTTTTCAGCTAACTCATTAAGGTACTCTATAGCTTCATTAGGGTCCTTGTGTAGGAACTCACCATTGCACATCATCTCTATAAATTGGCGCTCCCTATAGGTAAGTCCCTCATAGAAATAGCTCACTAATCGCCAATTTTCATACCCATAGTGGGGACACATGTTCAACAACTCTTTGAACCTTTCACAAGCTTGGTAAAAAGTTTACTATTCTTTAGGGCAAATGTTGAGATCTGTCTCTTAAAATTATTGGTTTTATGGTGTGGAAAGTATTTGTTGAAGAAAGCTGGTGTCATTTCTGCCCATGTACCAATGGATCTTGGTCTCAAAGAGTACAGTCAACTCTTCGCTTTATCTTTTAGGGAGAAAGGGAAAAATTTCAACCTAACAGCGTCTATGGCATTGGGTTGGCTATGAAAGTTGGCCACTAGGTGGTGGCTCAAATTCGAGTCTTCTAACGAGTCTCCTAAGCTCGTTTCTCTCCCAACTCATAAACCCAAAACAATTTTTTTTTTTTTCAGATTTTTTTTCTTTTTTTTAGTAATGAAATCTAAGTCTAATGGGTTTAAAATTTATCAAGATCTATCAAATTACGTAAATCTATTACAAATTATAAAACCTAAATTAAGCAATTTAAACTAATGAAAAAAACATGCTAAGCAAAATCCAACGAATTATTAAATACAAAAAAACAAAAAAAAATGAAAGAAAAGAAAACTAAATTAATTAAAAAAAAGGAAAAATAATTTGTATAATATATATAGCTAATTAAGAAAATAGAAAATAATTGAAAGAAAGATAAACTAAAAAAAATAATAATAATTGAAAAGCAATAAAGGGAACTTAAGAATCTAATATTAGTATTTGATTTTATCAAAACGAAAGTAAAGGAAGGACTAGCACAAATTTGTTTTTTTTTGTTTTTTTGAAACCAAATCAAAATGTTGCCTAATCAAAATAGAAGAGAATATCTATATAGATATATAAACTAATGTACAAACAAAGAAAAAAATAATAATAATTACAATTTTTTTTTCTTTTTTTTTTTTGAAAAGACTAGGATAATGAACTAACACACACAAAAAAATAAATAAATAAACAAAAGGAAATTTTACTTACCTCTTTTACAAAACTTGGAAACCTTTGATTCTTGAATTAGCGCTTTCCCGGCAATAGTGCCAAATTTTATCTACGTTCAAAATATACTAGCAGTTATCGTAATATAGATTAAGATATCAATCCCACAGAGAAGATAAATCAACAAGAAAGGTTAACAAGAATACAAGAATAATATGAATAAGGAAGAAAAAGATGAATAAGTGATATAGAAAATAAAATAGACAATAAATAAGGATAATAACCAAAATTATAAATACAAGGTTTTGAGAATCATTTTATTGCTTGTTTTACTGTTACCAACTTTGATTCCTAATTACTACTCAATTGCAAGTTTTTGGGAAGTGAAATATGCAATTGAGCAGTAATTAAGAATCAAAATTGGTAACAGTAAAATAAGCAATAAAGTGATTATCAAAACCTTGTATTTATAATTTTGATTATTGTCCTTATTTTTTGTTTATTTTATTTTCCACATCACTTATTCATCTTTTTCTTCCTTATTTATATTGTTTTTGTATTCTTGTTAATCTTTCTTTTTGATTTATCTTCTCGGTGGAATCAACACCTTAATTTATACTACGATAACCACTAGTATATTTTGAGCGTAGACATTCTATACTAATGATTATAGATATTCGTGCATACTAATAAAGATGTGGTTTAACGTGCATATTGTAGAGTTCCTCTCTCTTGTTAAAGTTCCCATGTTGTTCGAACTCTATAAGTCTGCAATAAATTGCGACATCAAGGTGCTATGAACTCATGCCTTAAGCAAGCAGCATGTTCAATAACTTTGTCTTTAACAAATAAAGTTGCGTCTCACCTTTGACAACCATAATAGCCCAGATATAATAGGACAATGTGCCATTAGCTTTGTAAGCTTCCATAATTGCTCTCATTAATTATATCAATATGTGAATTCGCTTACTATTATCGAAAAATTCACATTCTGTATCTAATGATGATGCGAAAGTTTCATGAGCATATATCAACCGTGTTAAAAATAATTAACTTTTGAGACATCACATGCACTATAATTGCGATATGTCTGGCTATGGTACATGAGCTATCTTGTCTAAGGATAAATATGAGAACTAAGATCAAGATTTTATGTCTCATACAAATGTATATTTAGAGTCATGCTCCAAAAATATTAGCATTTTATCTCAAAGTAAGTCCAACAAACTGAGATAAATTTTAATAATTTATAAGGACTAATTCGAGCAAGATCCAAAACATATCTATTGAACAAGAATCAATGGATATAACCATACTAAAAGCAACAAGCAACATTTGTCCTGTAATGATCCTTTCTAAAATTGTCAGGATAAAACTATTAAGAAATTTCATAGACTATCAAATAATTACAAAGATATAAGTCGTAAACTCATTAAAGGTAATGGCTAATCTAAAATTGTCTTTGTCTAGATAATAGGAATGTAAGCTAGCATGCTATGTGCTCATGTTCCTATTACATCATAAAGCAGGAAAATCTAGGTAGTCCCTACTACTTAGTTCGCCCTATGAACTATTCTTATTTGATGTCTATTAATAAAATTTCAAACTAATATATACGACAACTAATTAGAAATTCTTAGTGAATTAAGGGATCTCAATAAGACAACTATACAGTTGCTCTATTTCTGCTTACCCATTATGTCAGGGCAAATACTCAACAACTCCAAGTTGGAACATGCCAAGTAGAGCAAAGTAATCTTGATCTTTTTCTACTAGTTGAAAAATACAATCAAGCATAGAGTAGTAAAGTTCAAAAATATAACACTACTATGCGAAGCATCTATCAAAGAATTCTCGTCTAATCACTGATTGATAAGAGAATCTTTATATAATTGCTACCACGTTTCCAATACTAATATGCAGAGCATTTATGGAAAAATTCTCTACTAATCTCAAATTGATGAGAAAATCATTACACATTGCTACCATACAAAAAAATAGATCAACCAAAACCAATAATATGTTTACTATAGTAGTACACTCCCACAAGATGATTCAAGATCACACATAATCAATAGTATGCTTGATTCATATTCTTGTATTGTGCACAACTCACTATGTATATGATAATTAGTTAAGAATAAAAGCCCACAAGTTTAAAAAATTACTTTATCATATAGCAAAGTAAATTTTTCAGCCATATCAACTTAACATTTCAGGCCCTGTTTGGTTTCACTTCTATTTTATGTTTTCTGTTTATTTAAATAGAAAAATGAAAATATTTTGTTCAAACCTGCTTGGCTATTTTATTTTCACTTTTTGTTTTTAAAAATTATTACCACCTTTTTGAAAAAAACTCATAATAAGAAAATTTTGATACCATTATTTTTTAAAATAAAAAACAAAAATAAGCCTATCTTGTACGAAGGAAGAGTCTCTTTTCCTCTATGTACTAAACGAGCCTTGAACTCTTTGTCCTCCGGTGGCTATATTCTCCTCCGGCGATTACTTGCTTCCTCCGGTGGCCATCTTTTCCTCTGGCGACGTTTTTCTGCTCCAGTGAAGTTCTTTTTTCGAATTTCTTTGCTTATTGTAAGATTCAGATCTGAACTCCCGATTTTATATTTATCTTTATCTCTCTCCGTGTTTATTCATAGGTTGTAGGTGATTTCCTTGTTTATTTTTGTGAATTTATGGTTGATGCACTGAATTGATTATTAATGCATGCAAAGTGTTCGATAAAATGCTTGAGAGGAATATTGGGTCACTTTGTCAAATCTTCACATCTTTTAATGGAAGAAGCTAGAGTATTGTTTGGTAGATGCCCCCATTTTTGTGATGACTTAAATGTTAAAACTTGACTTAAATGATACATATGTGTTATTTGTATACTACTGACAATGAGAGATCTAGTAATCAACGTAAATAATAGTTGTAAATACTGTTGGTAATGAGAATTCTGTTCTTGGTTTACGTTTTATTATTTATGATCCCTTTTGGCAATGTTTTTTTAATTATTGCGCACGTAACTATGTTATTGGATAATCGAAAGCCATGTCTCTATGTATTCAACTTGAGCTGATTTCACTTTTTCATTAATATTTAGGTTGTCCTAGGTTTGCTTTGCTACAGTTTTTAACTTACTAAACTCTATTATAGCCTGAAACTTGTATATGCCATGAGCAATGTTTACTTTTTCTCAACATGTCTTTTTGGCCTTGGTGGATTTAGTGGGCACAAATTACACAAACAATGGTAACTTATTTAATTATGACGAGTTGCAGTAAGACTAGGTTTCATTGTTTCTTTGATTGCTAATGATGTTGTGAGTATTGTGTTTTCTTTATGACTGAATATCATTATTGTTCATTTTTTTCTCTTTCCTTAGCTTTTGGAGTTGGTAACCATAGAACTACAATTAAAGAATGACAAAAAATAAAGTATGACATCAGCTTTGGCATCGGCCTTACTTTCAATATCTGAAAGTTATAAGAAAAAAGCAGATTTTTTTGAGAGATCAATGATGTGTGCTCCTCATGGGGCTCGATCACATGGTAGCACATGGTAGCAGTTCTTATCCTCCTCTGTCATATGTCATGGTTCTCATTCTTGTCATGCATCTACTCAATGTTACGAGTCTCTTCATCCTTCTCAACTGCATGATAGTGGCTTTACTATTAGGATGAATTTTAACATGTTAAACGAGAGTGTTGCTGTATTAAATGAAGTTGAAGGGATAAGTGGAAAGGCATATACAAAAATTATCGAGAAATTTGAAAATGAAGTGTGGAGAGCATTATTTTTGAGATACCTGAGAATGGAAGAAAGGATTGGATGTTGAATTTAAAATGAACAATTTTAGAATTGATTAGGTGTAATGCATTCATAACTCTTAAAACTATCTTCTTTAGGGTTGCTTAGATAACTTTGCGATTATAGGTCTTGGATCTTTTTTATTTTTTTTTTGATAGACTGTTCTTGGATCTTTTATGTTTTTGTTTAATTTATTGCTAATGCTATAGTTTAGTTATGATTTTTAGATTGTTACTTCTGTACTTATTAGATTTTTTAATTGTTATATTATGCATATTCTAATTATAACTTAAGCACACAACGGGATATTGTGATAGCTTATTACACTATTCATAATTTTATTACGAGTAATGCTACTAGAGATGAATTATTTGATAGGATTGATACTAATAATTATGAAACAAGGACAAATAATGCAGAGAAAGTAACTAATACATCTCAAAGTGCTAGTGCATCTCAAGATGTTGTTAAGTTAAACGTTACCCAAACTCAATTACATTATATGGCCAACTTTCGTGATAATATTGCTCGACATATATGGGAAAGATAACTCAATTACATTATATGGCCAACCTTCGTGATAATATTGCTCGACATATATGGGAAAGATATCGACAGAATTAATAGTTCTTATTGTTATTAGAAACTTTTGGATTCAATTTTTTTTATGGACATAATGAGTTATTGGAAGATAATCTTTATATCTTTTTAGGAACTATTTTTGTCAAAAATATACATATTTGTCTATATATGTGGCTATGTCTGAGTGTATATATTCATCTATGAATCTATATATGAATACATATCGAACTTCGCATGGGTATATATATAAGCATATAAATATACTTTGATATATACCTTATACATGTGTATATATAAATTTACGTATATATGCCACGTATATATATATATATATATATAATGCATGTATAATTTAGATGTTTACTATTTTCAAGCTATGTATTTCTTTTAATAAATTTGGTATTTCTTTTAGTAAATTTTAAAAATAGAAAGTGAATATAAAATTTATCAATCATGTTTTTTGTTTTTTATTTTTGAAAACATAAAGTGAAAACAAAATTTAACAATCATGTTTTTAGTTTTTAAAATTTGAAAATAGAAACAAAATTTTCACTTTCAATTTTCAATTTTAAAAAACAAAAAATGGAAGTGAATCTAAGCAGGCCCTTATTATCTCAACATATCTTAATGCGAGATATTTCTTTACTTAAATCAACATTTTTATCACTTAACTAATAAATATTTCTACATAACTTGCGCTTTAAAAATTAATTCTCTAACATACATTAATGCAACCTCAGTGCGTTAAATTTTGTGAGAATTAATTTTATTTTAATTCTTTAACAAAGGATTATAGCAACCTAATGCTATTTGTTGTGAGAATATTAAGCATCTTTAATTCTCCAATTAACAAAGACTTAATGCATTTTGTGAATTAAATTTTGTAAGAGTTAAAATAATAATTTAATTCTACTAACAATCATTTAATGCAACTTGGTGCGCTAAATTATGTGAAAAGTAAATTATTAATTTAATTCTTCCTAATGTATTTAATGTAACTCAGTGCGTTAAATCTTTTGGAGAATTAAATAGCTTGAAATTTAACTATTCCAATAATCATTTAATGCAACCTAGTTCACTAAATTATGTAAGAATTAAAATACTATACTTAATTCTTCAAACAGACACTTAATGCAACTTAGTGCACTAAATTATGTGAGAATTAAAATACTATATTTAATTCTTCAGACAGACACTTAATGCAATCTAGTGCACTAAATTCTGTGAGAATTAAATTAGTTCTATAAATGAATATATGTGAAAGTAATGTTGATAAAATTATCCTAATATAGGTGCGCAGATGTCAACTCTAAGTCAAAAAGATGCTCTAATTGCCTTGTTTCGATATACGGAATTCTTGCCAATTATAGAGATGATTAGCTTAAGCGAGTTAAGTAACAACTCTAACTTGTTCTCACAATTTTGCCAATAATTCGTTGCCTCTATATGGCGCCTTATAATATAGCAGAAAATAAAGAAACTACTCTAAGACCATTAGATCCACTAAGTTTAGAATAGTACTACCAGAAGTATGGAAGAGTATAAAACCTTAGAACTATTGGCCACTTATTAAGATTGCTATTTAGTGCATAAGATTATTTAAGTAAATAGGTCGTTATCATTACGTACATTCTATAAATAATCTTGTGTAGCTTCAATTAATAGCAATTGATAATATTTTTGATGATTATTTTATTTCTACAATCTTACCGGGGAGAGAAATAAATAATCTAAGTGTTTAGCCTTCCAGAGCATCACATCAGTACATTCACGAGTGAGAAATCTAGAACGACTAGTGGCCTAAATTATTACTCTAAATTTTACTCTAAAGTTATTAATCGCTGATCAAAGCGCTTAATAATTCACCATGCAGCTAACTAAAAGTTCTTGATAATCCCTTTGCTGCTCCTAAAAGCGCTTAGAAAAGTCTTCATGCTATTATTACCGCTGGTGTACTACATTTGAAAGTGTGTTGATTGAATTAAATTTAGTGAAGCATACAATTATATTTCTTGCTTGGACCTTAAATGTCTAGCATAAAATATAAATAAGTCTGCTACCCACCATGCTTCATGCTTTCTTACGATGGTGCTTAGTGGTACATATTAGATTTCTAATTATGCCGCTAGGCACTGTTTGAAATATTATATATTTTCTGCAATTAAAAAATAAATTAATATTCATCCAAGTTAAAATATTAAGATATCTCTTATGTGCACTAAGACAAGTATTAAAAATGCTCCAACTATCTTAATTAATCACTACACCACTTCTACGAAAATTCCATATTAAGTTGCTTATAATGACACATAATTTTAATTGCTCAACTGTTCTTATTAGGAGCAAAAATTAAATAGCATCCACTTTTGTACCTCTAGTTGGCAACTTATTAGTCTATTCCTAATTAGACTAATTCTAGTACAACAAAATGTTAAAAGAAAATATCTATATAGGTTAATTTAAGTCAGCGGTACACCTGTGCCAATCCTCACTATAACTTAATAAGGATATTTATAGAAGAATTTAATGCCGCGATATTCCCACGCAAATTTTCACTATAAATTACAACAAGTTTCCAAAAATGGTCTAGGAAATTCTCCTAAATTTGTACCAATTATGCTCATGAAGAAAATGTATTTGCATCTCATAAAGTTACAATCTCTCTATGTACAATTTCACTAGCTAAGGCTAATTAATATCTAAGCATGAATAATAACATACACTTATAATTCTAATATTTTATCACATCAAACTAAATTAGACATTTATAATTTCACACAAGTTGCAAGATCGAAACTTCACTCTGCTTGGAATCATCTCTCACAATAAGTATTACATTATAATTCTAATTTAAATAATGTCCAAAATCTTTACAAGAGCAGATTAATTAATCTCAACTCAACCATGGTCCGCTACTGTTTATAACATACCCGATATGCTATAAAAATATGTGCATAAAAACTAAGCATGCATATATCATACAATAAAATAAATGTCAAAGTATCATGTAACATTTATTTTCTAACTATGCACCAAAACAAGGCAATTTAAAATAAGCGCTAAATATATAAAGCAGCTACAGTATCTCAAGAAAAAATAATTGCCATAAAAGTTCCAAAAATAATATGCACATATCATATCCAACAGTAATTACATAAATATCTCAAAATAAATGCAATTAGTAATGCTAGGATTTTAAAAATAAGCTAATTAAAACCTCCCACTAAAAGAGATCCTAGCATATTTCTAAAAATAACATAATATTATGTGCAATTAAGCATGCTAGCTAAGGCAATTAATTAGTGCAATTAAAAAAAATGTAACTAAACATAGTCAATAAATTGCCACAAATCAAATTTCTTTCAAAAAAATTGCACATTTTGCACATAATAATTATACAATCAATGTCACATTTTATTTTTATTATAAATAAATCTACAATTTCATAAAAATATTTTCTAAAAATTTTATTTATTCAGCAACCTCTTTTTATTTTATATAAAAATATGGGCTGGGGTGCCTAGGAGTGGCCCAAGGCCAGTGCCCGACCGCTGGCAACAAATGTGTCAGGTACTGGCCTGGCAACAAATGTGTCGGGCTTTATATCGTCGTTTCGGGAAAAACAGTGCCACCAATATTTTCCTCAGGTCACTGTCATCCCAATGACATTCCTTGTCACTTCCAACTCCGCCGTTACATTGGCGAGTAAGGCACTCTCTCCAACACTCTCTCTTGGAGAGAGTGTAATTCAAAAGCAGGTTGCTAAAAGTGGAAAATATTTACAAATATGATATAAAATTTTAAAAATTAAATCTCCAAAAATAAAATTCTAAAAAATACAAATTATATATTATTAAAAAGATAATTTCATATAAATTCCAAAAAATATGAAAATCAAGTCTGATTAGGCAATGATGCTATCAAAATATACAGTCAAACATTCTGAAAAAATGATTTTGACTCTAAATATCTTCCAAACCATAAATCAAATGATCATGAAATTTGAATGACATAATAAAATGATAACCATCTACCATATATCCGAAAATCAGATCCAAATGATAAGGGCAATTATATAAACCAAAAAATGGTAAAATAGTGGTATATATCGGTTTTAGAACATAAATACCTCTCTCCATTGCCTTTTTCAACCGAGAACGAAGACCACTATCAGCAGCTCTGATACCAGTGAAGGAAAATGTCACCTTGATATCGTGTGTGGAAGCGTCTATGGTGGTACCGGGTCGGATCTCTAAGTGGGCACTGGTCCAGAATTCGTCACGCTGTCTCACTTATTACAGATTGAATGTCATCCTTTACACTCATAATGGTATGGTTATTATACATCACTAGTTGGAATAACTACGAAGAATCTACAACTCAAGAGTCTCACTATTTGGAAGAGTAGAGAGAGAGAGAGGAGTTATTATGTTCTCATATATTGTAAGTCTTTTCTCCCAGAGAATACTACGTCTAGAAATCATATTTACTAAGCATATTTATATATTCCACAATTAATAGGAAATATCCCTTAATGAATGAGATAATATCTCTACATTGAATGCACATATTCAAATATGGCGCGTTCACATTTAAACTTATTGGTTTGGGCCATGCTCTCCACTATGGGTGGCCTAATATGACTAAAGGGCCAAAGTCCAATATGCGTAATTTTTTTTTTGGCTAAGAATGACCTACATAATTTAGCATTTACAAACCAACCAAATATTAATGTACTGAAGTAATTTTCTTGAAGGACCCGTTTGGCCACATAAAGACAAAAATAAGAGAGAAGAAAAAAAGTGTTGAGCGGTTTATCCAACTTTATATCTATATCTATACCTATAAAATAAGAGGGGAACCAAAAAAGTAGCCCCCTTATACAATTTCTTTTGTTTTGTCCTATTATTGGATTTTGTTTTTTCTCTTTTCCTTTTAAAGCTAGTTTTCGCTGACCTAAAAAACCAGCTCTTTTCTCTTCTCTGCCTCCCTCCTTCGTAAACTTAATTATTTTACTTCTCCTTTAGTTCAGATCTTTTTTATCTGTCCTTCTTTGACCTAGTCCTGAGGTGAGTTTTGATAATTTTCCTGGCTTGTATTTTCTAAAAGCATAAGTTTTATTTTTATTTTGAGTTCTCTTGATTTTGTGAATAAAGTGATGAAATTATCTTTTCTGTCAGGTTTTGAGATTTCATTGATAGTGCTCTCAATTTCAGATTATTTTTCTTTGCATTTATTATGCGTATTTAGGTCAATTTTAGCATAAATAAAGTGAATATAAATTACTTGATTGACAATGAATAGCTGCCTGTATGATGCATCAGTTGTGCCAGGTGCGATGCTTGATTGGAAGTCAAGTAGTCGTTTTACAGAGTCTTTAGGTGTATCTTAGGCATGGCAAATGTTAAGGAACAATAGTGAAGAAATCAAGTGGGTATGATAGATTAGAACAATCACTTGTTGAGTAAAATTAGAGTACACAACTCTAATATACCACCACTTTAGAAGAAGAAATTAACTCAATAAAGTGGAATCTAAACAAGCAAATAAATTATTTTTATTAAACCCACACAATATTGCACCTTAAAAGGAAGAGCACGTAACTTTGAAACTAACACTCACTTTCTAGAGACAAGCTTTGAAACTAACACTCACTTTCTAGGGACAAACTCTAGAAGTAGAACACTCAAACTACTCTTACAAGCAATGCTTTATTTGTTTCGCTTCTACTTCTCAATGCTTAAACCAAATGCAAAGATACCTATTTATACTAGAGTAAGGCACTTAATAGAAAACTAACAAAAAATTTGAAGCCACACAAAATGCTCACCTACTTCAAGCGCTAAGCACATACCTAATTTCCGACGATCAGATTTGTTGGTGTGGCGAAACTTGCTGCCATAATCAATGATCTCATCATATTCATGCACATGGTTCAATTTGTTGGGCTTCCAATGTTGGCCTTGAAATGGACTTTACAAATGGGCCGTGGTTGATCTTTAATGGGTTTCTAACATTTTTACCTGTAAAAACCGAACAAAATTACAAAAATATGGAAGTCACGCTTTTTTTCCAATTTTAGTACGGCTTTTATTAGAAAAATATCACTTTTTAAAATTTTTTAGAAAAATATTATTTTTAAAATAGTTAATGATTACCGATTTCTGGAAACTAGTTACTGATTACTAGTTACCAGTTATATATTTTTGGTTACTAGTTACCAAAAACTAATTACTATTTTGAAAAATGGTATTTTTTAAAATATTTTTTAAAAAATAATATTTATCTAATAAAAACCGCACCGCACCTTAGAAAAAACTTAAACCACCGTATTTTTAATTTTTTTTTTTTCTAAGATACCTTATACTGTCTAATTTCCCCATCTTTAACATCACTTTGATAAAGTAAAGTGGGCAACTACATTAGGTGCATCTGTGGTTACCCACCATTACTCACCAAAATAAATAGCTTGAACATTAACTAATCTTAGCAGGAGATATAAAAACGAAGAAACCTGCAAGACCCAACAAAGTTGTTTATCACATCTTTAAAGCCTCCTCAAATAAAACATTGAACTGAAATAAATTAATCGTGATCAAGCATATATACTTAAAGTTAGGTCTATTGTCACAAAGAATATCCTTTCTGTGTTTTCTTAATAGCACTTTTATGAATTCACTACACTAGAAAAATAAAATCATTCGATTTGGTCCTTGGTAGCACCATAACGGTATATGTCAATATCCATATAATTTTTATTCTGCCTTGTCTCATATTGGAGTTATTCTCTTTATGGTAGTGAAATTTAAAAATTTTCCAGCTGCATTAACTTTTGAATTTGAGTGATTATTGTCCCCTTAACTCACTTGATGATATGGGAAACAGAATTGACGAGTTAGAGCAAAGCATCAATGATCTCAAAGCCTTAATTGATGCTTTCAGTCTGTCTTATTATTGCTAATTGTTTTTGCCATTTGGTTATTCAAACGTTCAATATCGATGAACATCAATGCGTCTGAGTACCGAGGTTAAGAACATGTTTCACAGCTTTAGTTCATGAGAAGACACGCGTTTCATTGAATGCAACTAAAATTTGGGTCAAGTCTTATTTGTGTTTGCATTAAAGGCAGAGCAGAGGAAAGCTTTGTGTTAGTCAGTGAGTGCTTATGGCAAAGATTTCTACACATATATTGGGTTTTGGTTACAGAATTGTTACAGTTGTTAATCACCAAACTCTCTTGCTCCTTCTTCAAGTCTAAATATAGAACCTATTAGATTTTTTTTTTCTTTTCATCCTCTTTGTCGTTTAACATACAAAAGTTTTGACTAACTTTGAGGGAGAGATAAGGAGAAGAAAACAAAGACCAATTAGGAGAGATAAGGAGAAGAAAAAAATGAAGATTTCTAGATTTTTTAATAAATTTATTATAGACCGGAAACGTGATTTTTTTTTTCTTGAGTAACTGGTAACGTAAATTTTTTGTTTTCTCTAAAAAAAAAAGAAGGAAAGAAAAGAAAACAAGATTGAAAGAGAGAATTTCAGGAAATTAGAAATTAAAAGAGAGAAAAGGAAAGTTTCTCAAAAAATGAAAAGAAAAGAAAACAGAACAAAAATTGACAAAGGAAAAAAAAATCATACGTACTTTTCTTACACGTTTTTTTCATTTATTTCTTTTATAAAATAAAATTTGTACAATTTTCCGTAAATGACTTCTTTTTTCTTAAGGAATTTTCCATATTTTTCCAAACATGACTTGTAATTTTTTTTTTTGGACGTTCCTATATTAAAACTATAAATCCTGAAATGAAAGTCAATACGAAATAGAGGTGTCAAAATTGTCGAACCAGGGTCGGCCCGACCTATCCAAAGTGAGTTTGGAGGAAGAATGGGCCAGCCCGACCTGTCTAAGAAAGCGGACTCTAAAATGTAGCCTAACCTGGCCCGTAGGCCCGCCGGGCTCCTAGATGGGCCTAGGAAGGCCGGGCTAGCCCTATGTCAGCCTGTTTTTAGCTTAATTTTAAAAATTTTTAAAAAATCTAAAAAAATTAGATTATTGTTTGTATAATTAGTTAAAAATATTAGAAATTTAAAATAAAATTTTAGAAAAAACAAATAATATGTTATGTTTTTTTCCAATTGATAAAAATTGAAAAATAATTAAATAAGCTAAAAGTATATAAGTAGAATAGTTAATTAAAAAAAGTTTAAGTATTGGAAAATTATTTAGAATTAGATTGAAATTTGAAAATGTGAAAAAAAAAAAGAGTAAGTGAGTGTATATTTATAAGTATTGAACAAAGTTTGTATTTAAATTTATTTTTAAAAAATTAAAAAATAAAAATAATAAATTTTTGGCGGGCCGGGCTGGTCCATATGGGCTAGATTGGCAAGCCTAGACATAAAGCCCAGCTTGGCCCTAACCTAGGACTGGGGCGAACCTGAGCCCGTTATAATGTAAGTCGTGCCAGGCCAGCCCATGGGCCACAATGACGGACCACGGGCCGACCTATTTGGTCTGACCTTTTTTGACACCTTTAATACGAAATAAATAAGTTGTGCAATATTTTATTTTCTTCCTTGCCTATTCATTTATGTTATAGATTTTGTAAGGTATTTTTTTTTCTTTCTCTTCTTAGTTTACGTCATAAAATACTTTGTACATTTTACTCAAATTTCAATTTATATTTAGAGGAAAAATAATTCATTCACTTATGCAGAAAAATGAATTCAGCCATACAGAGTGCTTTACTTAAAACAATTAAAGAAAATAAAATTACCGTTTTATTTTTTTGGAAAAATGTAAGTAATGCCTAATTCTACTACTTTTAGGATTGAAAAACACAATTTTAATTTGTTGTTGTTGAGAATGAATAGATTCTTTTTTTTAAACAAAAAAAAAATAAGACTTAACTAATGACCACCACTTACTACAAATTTAAAAGAAAATAACACACACACTCTACCGAGATTTGAACCCTTGACCCTTCCAAACTCACACACACATCTTTCAAGATTTAGACTAACTGAACTAGTCCAATTGACAGAATGAATAGATTCCTTAAATCCTAAACAGACAGTTTTTCCGTGTTATGGAATTTTTTAAGTTGTTGTCATTCGTATTAGATTACAATCGCTTCTAATGTCGTCATTTTCAAAACTTATTGTCGTTTTTATGGAATGCTTTCGTTTTTCTTAATCTATTGGATTTGTCAATAGTTTTATGGTTCGTTTTTTTTATGGAATGCTGTCGTTTTTCATATTTTATTCGGTTTTGTTCATAGTTATTAACGTTCGTTTCCCTCTAGCAAAGGACATTGATGGATGCGCAGATGTACAAGAGAGGTTGTAAGCCATTTATCTGGCATTTCAAGAAAGTTAAGGCAGTCTTCGATGTCCAGTTCTTTTAATTTGCCCATTGTAAATCATAAAAAATCCCAAAAGGAAGGTTAATAATGTCAAAAATACATAGATCAAAGACGAAGAATCAGACAGTGTGTTAAAAATCTTAGTAAATAGAAAGTAAACTGATAAGCGTAAAAGCATTAATATCTTTTCATTCTTCTGGTCAGATATTATTTGTCATCTCCAATGGCTGAGAGACAACAAAATTGGTGACCAAATCATAATACTTATTGAATCCAAGCATAAAGCTAACCTAAATACAGAATTCTATTAACACAAGAAAACATAGAGACAAGAAATACTTTTTTTTTAAGGCAATAGGATGATAAAATCGATCCAACTATGGCCAACCTTTGACAAGCATGAAAAGAACAAATACTCGGAAGTAGGGGCCGGGGGGAGGAGAGTAAAAGAAATAACTACATTTTACCCAATGTCACAAAAATGGATGACACGAGAAGGTTAAACTACTTGGAATTAGATCTAGATTTTTACTTTTCTTTGCACAATTGGGAGTTTCAGTTTTATGTTTTTCTCCTTTTTGCCGCTTATACTCTACGTGAATCTACTTGTTATGTAAGTCATAATCATAATGCTGGTGACATCTAAACAAATGAATGCTACAGATAAAAGCATATTTTGCAAGCCAGATATTTATACAAGACTTTCAATGAGCTAGAACAAAAAAAGGCTCATAGAACATAAGATCCATCTCAGTTTGATTATACTAGTGTTGTTATCTGACCAATAATCAGTGCACAATCTGAGAAAAATTAACTGGGAAAAAAACAACATATAGTGTAATTTGGTAAAGCAAAAGGCTAATGCGGCAAGCATTACATGATATAAGCTCGCAAACCAGAACAAATTAGCATCACATCAACAGAATATGTTCTAATATTTCGATTGGTTTCCTAATCACTAATAATGCTCTGTAATTACTCTGTCTCTTCCAAGTTCTGAACAGAGAAAAGCAAGCTGTGAATGGAGATGATGAAGCAAAAATCATCTTCTCTGATATCTAATCAAGTATCATTCCTTGTCATGTGACTTTCTGAAATCATATTAGATTTCCCTTTTATTAACTTTTATTCCAATTAATTTTTTTCTTGATGTACTAAGCAGGAAAGTTGATAAGGTAACCGAATGATTTTTCTTAATGAATAATGAATATAGTACAACGACCTTACCTGACTCAAAAATAGTTTGCTTAGGCTTGTTTTTTTTCCCCCCACTAGATGTTAATGCCGGGGACACTAGCAACCTTATCCTAGTATATTTGTAATGCCCTAAGTCCCACATCGAGTATGTTCTGGTAAGATCATGGATATTTAAGTAGTAGTTCATGAGCCTAAAAATACCTTCAAGCTAGCACTTTTGGGTGAAACCCAGCGGTATTACATTTAATATCAAAGCCAACCCAATCCATACCTATGTCGGCCTTGGAAGGCTGTCACGGGCCGAAATCGTGGTGAGTGTAGACCCTGCTCATAGGGGTTATATGTGAACTCCCCTAGCACAGGAGAAGATTGTAATGCTCCAAGTACCACATCGAGTAAGGTCTAAGAAGATCATAGCACTTTTGGGTGAGACTCAGTGGTATTACATTGTCCATATTAACTACATTTAACCCATATAATTAGGTCCACATTCAGTACATACTGTCCACATTTAACCCTTGTGGAATAAGTCTACATTATATAGTTAACTAAAGACATAACCTTAATTCATATTTTCTTAAAGAAGTGTAATTCAATCAAAGCAGATTTTATCCAAAAATAACTTATTTGAAGTAAATATTTCAGATTAATAAATACATACATTTATTCAAAAAGAATAAATAAAAATTAACTTTGATAAAATAAAAGTCACTAATAAAGACGAAAGATTACTTACATGTTCGCTAATCTAACTAATCCAACAATAATTTGCTAGCTACCACAAGAACCTATAATTATAACAAGAATCATATATAAATATTATATACTTAACAGGTACATTAAATCGTACCTAACACAATATCTAACTCATTGCTCATGCACACTTGATATATTCGCTACACTATTTTGCATAATCTCAACAACAAAACTCATAATAATTTCAAATTGATTCTAAAAATTGTGAAAATTGGAGAACAATTTATACAAGTGACTAGGGTTTTAAAAGTACCAAGAATATGATTGTAAAGTCCACAAGTGAGCTCCATGAAGCTAAGAAAGTCGTTGCCACGTTTTACTCTAAATGCCGAAAATTACAAAAATTTTCCAGATTCACATTACTCATTTTGAAAGGCTATATCTTTCTGATTATAAGTCCGTTTTTAACAAATTATATACCGTTGGAAAGATTATTCGATAAGCTTTCGAACCTATCAAATATGCCTATTAGACTATCAGAAGCTACTGAAAAACTTATCCCAATCTCTGCTGCATTTTATCGTTCTAGACTAAAACTCAAAAATCTATAACTTTTAATCTAGACATCTAAATCACTTAATTTTGGTCTTGTTTTCAACCTTACAGTGACATGCCCATAAGGATAAACCTTATAGACACGAAAAACTTCGAATCTAATCATTATTAAAAAAAATCTAAAGAGATTAATTAACACCCAAAATATCTCATCATAACAAAACACCAAATCATTCTAAACTATCAATAATAATTTGCTAAATCCATAATAATAAAAGAAAGTAAAATCATAACAATAATCTAGTATACTTCAAATAACTAACTATGCCTCAAATGAAAAAATAATAAATCTGAATCCTCAAACAATCTCGTTCCTTCAAATATGAGTTCCACTTATTGACTATTCTCTGAATCTAGAAAAGATTAAAGAATAAAAGAGTGAGCTCAATAGCCCACTTAGTAATCAATAATCTTTACTAGTTGGATCAATCATATACTATTTGAAACATTTCGTAAACATTTTATTTTGAACTCCTCAATTTCAAAACTAATATATTTCAATATAATATGTGAAATCGGTTAGAAGCAATTTACAAAAATATAATAGATTTCAAACCTAAAGTTTCAATCTTATTCAAAAGCTGGTAACACTTTCAAATTCTATTCTACAGTTTTTGGATGTCTAGATTAAAAGTCATAGATTTTTGAGTTTTGGTCTAGAACGATAAAACGTAGTAAAGACTATGACAGGTTTCTTAGTAGTTTCTATTAGTCTAATAGGGTCATATTTGATATAGTTTGAAAGCTTGCTTTCCAACAGTACATAATTTGTCAAAAACAGACTTATAACCAGAGAGATATAGCCTTTTAAAATGAGCAATACAAATCAAGAAAATTTTTATAATTTTTGTCATTTAGAGCAAAATGTGGCAGCGAATTTCTTAGCTTCGTGGGGCTCACTTATGAACTCTACAGCCATGTTCTTGGCACTTTTAAGACCCTAATCACTTTTTTAAATTGTTATTCAAGTTTCATTATTTTTAGAATCAATTTAGAATTGTTATGAGTTTTGTTGTCGAGGTTATGCAAAATAGTGTATCAAATGTATCAAGTGTGCATGCACAGTAGGTTAGACATTGTGTTACGCATGATTTAATGTACCTGTTAAGTGTTTAATATTTATGTATAATTCTTGTTATAATTATAGGTTTTTGTGGTAGCTAGCAGATTATTGTTGGATTGGTTAGATTAGCGAATAGGTAAGTAATCTTTTGTCTTTATTAGTGACTTTTATTTTATCAAAGTTAATTTTTATTTATTCTTTTTGAATAAAAATATGTATTTATTAATCTGAAATATTTATTTCAAATAAGTTATTTTTGGATAAAATCTATTTTAATTGAATTATATTCTCTGCTTTAAGAAAATACAGATCAAGATTATGATTGATATTGTTGTTGAATGATTTGAGAGTTTATCACTTTTTGAACCATATTGAATATGAATGTATTAAAAACACTATTCAGTTGACTATGTAATGTGGACCTATTCTACAAGGGTTATATGTAGATGGTGCATACTGAATGTGGACCTAGCTACATGGGCTAAATGTAGTAAATGTGGACCTAGCTATAAGAGTTAAATATGGTAAATGTGGACGTAGTTACAAGAGTTAAATGTAGTAAATATAGACCTTGCCGCAAGGGTTAAGTATGGTCATATCCAAAAATTGTAGAGTAGAATTTGAAAGTGTTACCAGCTTTTGAATGAGATTAAAACTTTAGGTTTGAAATCTATTATATTTTTGTAAATTGTTTCTAACTGATTTCACATGTTATACTGAAAGATATTAGTTTTGAAATTGAGTTATTCAAAATAAAATGTTTACGAAATATTTCAAATAGCATATACTTAATCCAACAAGTAAAAATTATTGATTATTTACTGGGCTGTCGAGCTTACTTTTTTATTCTTTAATCTTTTTAGATCCAGATAATAGTCAATAAGTGGAACTCATATTTGAAGGAAGGAGATCATTTGAGGATTCAAATTTATTATTTAGAACTATTGTACTGTTTAGTTTTTATTTTGAGGTATTGTTGGTTATTTGAGGTATATTAGATTGTTATTATGGTTTTAGTTTCTTTTGTTATTACAGATTTAGCAAGATCGTATCCATTGTATCAAACACGTTAGAATAAATTGAATGTGTAAAGATGGCAACCAAAATGCAGGTTTAGCCTTTGATCATTGACAATTAGATGTTTACCTCAGGTTGAAGTTTTACGCCCATGGCTTCAAGGTTCTTGCAACACTTTGCAGAGCTTGACTGTTTAATATTGTTCCATTTTCTTAGCTTTCTAGAATGGGTACCATCACTTAAATCACTTCATAGACTTGAGTAGAAGGAAGTTCGAAACTGTCATATTTATCGGAGTGTATTCAGCTCATTGCCTTAAAAGAAGCTGAGGATTGCCAACTGTCCTGCATTTAGTGGCAGATATCTCTTTAATGCTGGTGTAGAATGTCCACTAGGAGCTCATGTCCCCAAGTTCGACTTGAAAATGAATAAACACATTTAAAATCAAATAGTATTTACTTATATTTAAAGGAAACAACGTGACATGTAATGCTTGTTAAAATTCATTAACTTGGTATGTTCAGCAGTACTTTTACACTTGGAGTTCATACGTGACAGTGTGAGTTTTACTACACGAAACATGATAAACCACCGCTTAGTTCTGTCTGCTAATTATTGACTCTGCTTAGTTTGATAAAAATATGCTTTATTTGCCTTTTGTCTGAAAAAATCTAGAGCTTTTCATGCTTATTCTTTGTAACCTAGCTTTTGCCTATTTGACTATTAATTCTACTTATTTATAATGTAGAAATTGCTTTCTGGTTTGTTTAAATTCATTAGTTCAATAACTATAGCGGAATTGTTTTCAGTCATACTATCTAGCATTGGCTGGCCACTTATTAGACCATTTACCACTACAAATGAGACGAGGTATGTAAAGTTTGGATTTTGTTCGTGGTAAATTTTGATTTTTGAAAATATGTAATTACTTATTTGTTATTCAAAAAATTAAAACAGTATAATATAGCATAATTGGGCATAAAATTCTAAGATATATAATTTAGATAGATTCTTAGAACAATTATATAGATAGTTTAATAATCAAAGGAATTAATAGAATTGAAAATTAGATACAACAGAAAATAAAGAGTGATAACACTTTTCTAAAAAAATACTCAAAAAGAAACTTCCACGAACATAGTCAATGAGGCCTTTGGATGGCTCAATTTTCACAAAGTTCTTCAAATATAATAAAAATTTGAAAATCGGATAGTCATGAATGAATAGTTGTTTCAAAAGTAAAAATGTTGCTCTTATAACGACCAAAAACTTGATCCACCATTGAAATAAGCTTGATTGAATACATTAGACATAAAGCTTTAGTAACTATACTAAAGATCTGTGCCCTAGTATAATACGATCAGCTATTTATATTAAAAGCATGTAATATTATTATGTAGATATATATATATATAGAATGAAAAGAGGACCAAAAACTTGATCCACCATTGAAATAAGCTTGATTGAATACATTAGACATAAAGTTTTAGTAACTATACTAAAGATCTGTGCCCTAGTATAATACGATCAACTATTTATATTAAAAGCATGTAATATTATTATGTAGATATATATATATATATATATATATATATATATATAGAATGAAAAGAGGAAAAGAAGAACAAACTTAGCTTAAGGACATTTAGTCCGAGGGGTGGATTGAGCTTGTAGTCATTGCATGCATGAAAATAAGCAGACCATATAATGCAATATGAAAAAGATGGTACTTGTTGATAATTTGTATGATATTAAAATAGTAATACGAGGCTGTAGTAATGAAATTAGCCACCAGAACTAGTAAATGAGATGTTTAGGAAATGTCCTTAGGCTATCAAATGAGGGAATTTTGAGAGCGTAAGTAGTTGTCAATTTCTGGGGAATATCGGTATAAAAAATAAAAAACAAGAGAGAAGAATATAGAGATTTAGAGCAGAATTATAAGCTAAAAAATAGGCTCACGTCCTCCCTATATAGAGGAAATTTTAGTTCCCTTTATAGCATTAAGAGCAATTATTGCAGCAAGAGGACAAGGAATATTCTGTAATGATTAGAGTGAGACAACCTTACCAAATTGCAAACTGTTTCTATTTAGTTTGTTAAAAACCAGTTGCTACAGCCGGTATTTCCCAAAACCAGCTGCAGAATCTCATCTCTATTTGCTAAAAAATCCCTTGAACTTTGTATATTCTCTTTGGATTCACTCAGCCATTGACACATATACGGTTTTATCCTAAAATCATGTCCTAAAGTAATGAAACCAGCTAGTTTTATTCTAACTAAGTCTGCATGAAACAATAACTCAAAAACTCTCTCAATTTTGTATGTAAGACCTCATATTAACACACTTAGAAAATATCCATATAAGAGGATAATAATATATCAAATATGAACAAATAAAAAGCTCTTGAAAGATCATTATATAATCATATCAATTTATCTTAGCATCTATCAAAACTAATCTACTTTTGAATATGAATTAGGATTTTACCCGAGAACATTAAGTCCCTTGAGTTATGAGGAATGTGACCATTTCTCAGAACTCACTTGGATCTTCTATAAATAGTCTCATAGTTTAGTTTTCTATCTTTGTACAATGCATCTTCAATTCATTAATATAAAATTCGTGCTCATTTCCTCTTCTCATCCAAATTAGGCAAAGGAAAATCATCTTTTGGACGAGCTTTACTGAGATCTCTGAAATCTATGCAAATCTGTAACTATCTATTCTTTTTCCTTATTGGCATAATATTAGCCAGCCACACAGGATGCTTACAAGTTTGATGAACCATGCTCCTTCAACTTTTCCAATTCTTCTTAATCTGAGTTTGAATATGGTTGCTGAAATTTCTTGTCGTCTGCTTCACAGGCTTTAAAGTGGGGTTAACAACCAATATATGAGTGATCAACTTGGTATTGAGTCCTGGCAAATATTCATATGTCTAGTCAAATATGTCCCTGTATTCTTTTAGTAAGTTGATCAAGGCTACCTCAAATTCTACCTCTAATCCTTCATAAATGAATGTCACCTTTTCTTCTCCCTCATTTTCCAAGTTTATTTTCTTGAGTTTCCCCTGAGTATTCTTTGGTTCATCTTGCAATTTCTCTGGTGCTAAAAGAATTGCCTCAATCCTTTTTATTCTTTTTATTTATTTTTTCAAATTTTCTCTTTTCTCTTATCATTCTTGCGAGGTCATTGCTGACCTCACTGCCCCTTAATAACTTGTAGGCAATCCTTCCATCAGGAAGTCTAATTCTCTTGATAACAGGTTCCGCTTCCTCTATCAGGTTTGTTTCTATTTGAGGATTGGTAGGAATACCTCTTTCTTCATCCTGTTGTGAAGTTAAAGAAACTCCACATGGTCTTGTTTCATCAATACTATCAACTATCTCATCAAAGAAAAGAAAACGGCTTCAACCCAATATACTTCTTGTGGAAATAGAGCTTTAGTAGCAGGAATTAGAATTTTTTTTCTTTCCTTTTATAGCTTTAAGACACTGGTGTAATGTAGATGGTATAACATAATTATGATGCATCAAAGGCCTTCCTAGCAATAAGTGATAAGACACATCAATTTTGATCACATATAATTTTGTTGGAGCCCTGAGGGTCCAACTTGCAAGTCAACATTGACATGTCCTTTTATAACATAGGCATTGGAGGCAAAAGTAACCAGAGGGGTTGCTTAGGTTATAAGCCTATTCTCAAGAATTCTATTGCCTTAAAAGTCTAATAAGGCATGATGTTGATTGATGATCTGTTATCTAGAAGTGCCTTTTTAAACTTCAATTCATTTGCTGTAGCTTTCACATACAAAGGTCTGTTGTGACTGAAGTTCAGGACTTGTGAATCTTTTCTTGAAATATTTATAGCATCTTATTGTTGCCTCGACATCTTTCTCAAAGCTTTCTCAGCCATAGGACATTTGGGTCCATACTTATTTGATACCTTTAGAATGGCCTGAGCAGCTTTAATTCTTGTTTTATCACTAAATTCCAACATATCGAATAAAGTCTTAAATACTTTTGATTTTATTAGAAATTCTGTGTTGACATCACTCTTTTTAGGTTCATCAATCTTTTCTTCCACAGTAGTGCATGTCATAACTTGTCCTTTCTCATTATGTATTGGGAATGGATTAATGTTAGCCTCATGAGTCCTGACAATCTCTCCTTTGCTGACTTTGGAGTGATAAACTCTCCTAACAGCATAACAATTGGCTATTGAGTGTATCACTTTCTTATGATACAAGTAGTATTTTGGTTTCCTCTTTGCTTCTTAAGTTGGAGGTTTGTCCATGGGAAAATCCCTTAATGCTCTGTCTTAAAGCCAAGCTTTTACTAGAGCTTCTATCTTTTTCTTTTCAAGAGGTATTTCTGGTGGCACTTGTGGTGGATTCTTTCTAGCCTTTTTAACTACAGATACTTCTCTTTTTCTTTTGTTAGGAGAAGGCTAACTCTAAATACTACTAGTTGATATAGAATTACTCTTGGCTTTGTACTTTCTCTCTACTTCTGCCACTGTGATTTCGGTATTCTTAGCTCTTTCCATTAACTCAGCAAAATTAGTGATCATATGGTTCATAATATGAAGCCTACATTTAGGATCCATCGTCTTGATACACATGTCTATCATATGTTATTTAGTAACTGAGTCTCTATAGTCCAGTGCTTTTTCTTTGAACCTGTTAACCAAAGCTACCAAAGATTCTCTTTCTTTCTGAAATCTCACAGATAAGTCTGCAAATGTGCATTTTGATTCTGCTACAAAGAACTTAGTATAGAAAGTTGACACAAAATCTTGCCAACTTTAATTGTTGTTGGCAAGGAAATCGATAAACCATTCATATGCTCTTCTAGCGAGGGATTTAGAGAATTCCCTCATTTTCAATTCTTTATCTCCAGCATAAGCTGCAAGGTCATCAATGAAACCAACTATGTGCTTTTTAGCATTTCTTGTCCTGCCATCAAAGGATCTGAACCTAAGATTAACATAATCCTTAGGGTCTGGCTTTGACAAAATATGAGATATATATGGCGGTTGGAAATCAATCTTCTTTAGATTCTTATCCATCGAACCAGTTCTCATCATCTTTATAATTTCCTCTTTAGTAAAATACTCATGACTCATGCCTAGAGCAGTTATGACTGTGATATTTGAGGGAGTGGACAATGCAGCAGGGGCAATCAATGTAGCCTGAGCAGCGGGTGCAACATGAGCAGCTAGAGGTGCTGTCACCATATCACGAGTTCTAGTTTGGATCACCCTATGACCTACTTCATTGTGAATAGATGGAGCAGCTTGAGATTCGAAACTACTATTCCCATTGAGCACTGCCTCTGTACTTTTCAAAGCTATTACTTCTTATTGCAAAGATCTCAACATGGCTAATACTTGGCTCATTTGGTCACTTTGCTAATCAGGTGCTGCAGAAGTTGTACATGGTAAAGGTGGTGGTAGAAAACGAGTTGGAGGTGGATTTGGAGGATTTACCATTCTTCTCTCTTTAATAAAGAAAAAGATTGACACCAAGAAAAGAAACTAAGGTTCTTAAGATACCTATATACAAATATTAATAATAATACAAATAGAACTTTATGAAAACTGAGAAGAATTAATCTCCCTTGACCATCCCCAGTGGAGTCGCTTTTTTATGTACATTCATGATAAATTTTAATTTCTAATGTAATTACTTACTTGTTACTCAAAAAATTAAAACAATATAATATAGTATAATAGGGCATAAAATTCTAGGATATATATTTTAGATAGATTCTTAGAACAGCTATATAAACAGTTTAATAATCACAGGAATTAATAGATTTGAAAATTAGATACAACAAAAAACAAAGTGTGATAACACTTTTCTTAAAAAAATACTCAAAAGGAAACTTCCACGAACATAGTCAATGGGGCATTCAAATGTAATAAAAGTTTAAAAATTGGATACTCATGAATGGATGGTTATTTCTGTAAAAACCCAGAATTTTCGAGGGTAATTTGGGTATTTTAACACTTTTCTGGATATAATAATATAGGGATTAATTTGTAAAAGTTTATTAGAGAAATGACTGAATTACAATTTTTAGGGGACTAGTTTGAAAGAGATTTGAAATACTATGGACTGTTGTACGATTTTTAAAAATTACATAGTCCCCATAATAAGGGCCACGTGACCCTGTCATTTCTCTCCCTCTCTCTCTTCTCTCCCTCGCTCCCGATCTCCCTCTCTCTCTCTCTCTCTCTCTCTCTCTCTCTCTCTCTCTCTCGACTGAAGGGAAACGACCGCCGCAGCAGCCGCCTTCCACCGTTGTCGAGCCTACCAACCTCCCAACATGAGCTCGCCAAGCCACCAAGGTCCTCCACTGGCCGTCGCCAGTAGCCATTGATGCACCTCCCGCCAGAAAACTCCATTGAAGCTGTTTGGAGCTTTTCGTCACCGACAACGATTCTGGCCACCAATTGACCTCTAATCAGGCTTGTTGGATTCATATCGTCACAAGGATCCTCAAGATATATATATATATCTCTTAACTCCATACTACCCTAATCAAAAGTTACCATTTTTGGAATTTTTAAACTTAAGTTTGACATTTTTATCCGGTCATTGGATCGTATTTTTGTTGTCTTTTTTGGATTTTACTCAGAAAATAGAGAAGTTTAATATATATATTACTTATGTTCAGTGACCGGCACTAAAAACAAAATTAGATGGCTAAGATTTGGCTCGATTTGCGTACAACCAGTCTGGTATGGGCCTGAACCCAAATTGGACAAGTTATATGTCTAACCTAGCTATTTTAAGTACTAGTAATTCAACAAAGAGGTCTATTTGTAGATTTGAAGCTCTATTGAGAAGTTAGTTTTTCACAAAAGGACAATCGAGGGTTTTAAATTAGTTCCTGACTCTCCAGGCGATTGTCAACGACACCTTAATGACTCAATAACGTGGTATCACTATTCTTGTAAAGTAAGGACTCAGTTACCTTCATTTTATACCGTTTTTGAATAAAACTTATTTTCTACATCATATGAGAACAAGTGTACTTTTTGAATATTTTGAATATATGTGGTGGAATGTGATTGTATGATATGTACTGTATTGCTTTGAGAATTTTTCGAGTGTAGGTTATTTTCAGGTATATCAAAAATAGGTTCATTATACTGCTCGTTTTTCTATAAAAACCTAATATGCTTACTTTATTGAAAAACTAGAGTACGATTATTTTCACACTTCAGTTCTGTATTGCATATATCATAGGATCATATATACATGAGCACCGTATTAGCATCGTGGGTTTACAGTATGGCGCTGCGTACCCCATCATCTGTGTAGAGTCTATAAACCCATGCGGGGTTTGTTACTTCTAATCACCTCTCCATTTGGTAGGTATAGGCAATTCGGTTACCCCTCCATATTTGGTAGGTGATACATGGGTGTCTCTTCCAAATATGGGCTTAGGTGTCATGGGTATGGGTTGATTTATGTTATATGCATCTGAATTGATTGATTTTGATTATACTGATATATTTATACATATACATATGGATTTTCGATTTTGGATCATAATATATGTATGTATTAGATTTAAACTAACCATGCAGGGACTTTTCACCACTAAAATACTTTCGATCAAGGTAATTTTTTTCCTACCGAGCATTGTATTCTCACTCCTTTTCTCCCTTCCTCAGGTGGTATCTAGTGTGATCTTAGTGATCAAGATGAGCAAAGGGGCATCTTGATTATAATTCGTTATCATGGTAATGCTTGAAGTGTGTTGTGTAGTGTTTGGACTGTGTGAGTTTTGTTTTAGCATTGCACCAAGATTACTACATTCTATTTTTGTCTGTGAACTTATGTATGTCATTTTGGTGTTTGATTTTGACGTGGATGATGATGATGCTTGGATTTACATTTCATTTACATTTTTTCGGTATTTATTTGCTCTATGTTTAATAGTATATACGAACTATGGGAGAGGTCCACAAGATACAATTCTAATTATTTTATTTAAATGGACTATTTTATAAAATTAGAACTTTTTGATACTTTTCCAATAAATTAAGTAATTTCTCATCTTTATGAAATTCTCATTCTGCCACTAGCCCCAGTTTTGGGTTATAATAGTTTCAAAAGTGAAAATATTACTCTTATCAGTAGCGACCAAAAACTTGATCCACCATTGAAATGAGCTTGATTGAATACATTAGACGCAAAACTTTAGTAACTATACTAAAGATGTGTGCCCTAGTATAATATGATCGACTATTTATGTTAAAAGTATGTAATATTATTATGTAGATATATAATAAGAGGAATAGAAGAAAGAACTTAGCTTAAGGACATTTAGTTCGAGGGGTGGATTGAGTCTATAGTCATTGCATGTATGAAAATAAGCAAACCATATAATATAATATGAAAAAGGTGATGCTTGTTGATAGCTTGTATGATATTAAAATGGTAATACCAAGCTATAGTAATGAAATTAGGCACCATAACTAGTATAGGAGATGTTTCGGAAATGCCCTTAGGCTATCAGATGAGAGAATTTTGAGAGCGTAAGTGATTGTCAATTTCTGGGGAATATCGGTACTAGAAATCAAAAATAAGAGAGAGTAATGTATAAATTTAGAGTAGAAAAATAAGATGAAAAGATAGGCTCACATCCCCCCTCCCCCATGCAGAGGGAATTTTGGTTCCCTTTATAGCATTAAAGAGCAATTATTGTAGCCAGAGGTCAAGAAATATTCTGTAATGACTAGAGTAAGATAGCCTTGCCAAATGGTAAACTATCTCTTTAGTTTGTTAAAAACCAGTTGCTGCAGCTGGTATTTCCCAAAATCAGTTGCAGAATCTTACCTCTATCTGCTAAAAAATCCCTTGAACTTTGTATATTCTCTTGGGATTCACTCAGCTATGGACACATAAACGATTTCATCCTAAAACCATGTCCCAAAGTAATGAAACCAACTAGTTTTATTCTAACTAAGTCTATATGAAAGAATAACTCAAAAACTCCCTCAATTTTGCATATAAGACCTCATTTTAATACCTTAAGAAAATATCCATATAAGAGGATAATAATATCTCAAGTCTGAAGAAATAAAAAACTCATGAAACATCGTTATACAATCGTATCAATTTATCTTAGCATCTATCAAAACTAATCCACTTTTGAATATGAATTAGAACCTTATCCGGGAATAGATTTATTAAGAGAAGTTAATTGACATATATTATGGAGGATGATACTTTTCTGATTCTATATCCTTCTTTCGTCAATAGTTGTTGCTTCTTCTTCCTTTTGTTTTTCCTCGAGGTTGGAAGTAGAAACAATTCATTTCCCCACCTCAGATAAAGTTTCTTTAAGAATTCTATTACTTCCTCGTTAGCCACTTCTTCAGTTCTTTTTTGTGGTAATGAAAAAATATTGCTCAGTTTAGGAAACAAATGATACATAAAAGAAGATCAGCTGTGAACCAAATAATTTTTCCCTATAATATTTGACTCATAAAAAAGTTTACAAAGAAGGTTTAGCCAAAGGAATCTTCACAATTCTTTCATCTTTCGAACTTTCTTGGTTCTTTTTTAAGTCTTGGACCTTTCTCCGTCTTATAATTTGCTCTGATTTGAATTTTGAATCTGGTTCTATGAAAAACCTAGGTTCCTACATGCTATTCAGCCTGGATTTTAATCTTAAAAGTAAGTTAGGGAACGCTATTTGCAATCTATTTTTGATGTCTAACTATCCATTTCATGACAAAAGGTTCTGAACTTTTTAATTTTTCTATTTTTTCTTTTTGTAACTTAGTGAGATAGATACTTGTTGTGCGGTCTAAAATCCTATATCAGGTCGCATGAGTAAGATTAAGTGCGACCTCTTCCGAAAGAGTTACATACGATCTCCACCGCATAAGTTAGCACGACCTCTTCCGAAAGAGTTACATGCGACCTCCTCCGAACAAGTTTAGTGCGACCAGAATGAAAAGGAAACTAGACTAAGCTTCGTCAAATGGGTAACTTACAAAGAAAGGGAAACAAAAGTTTTTCTTTAAAAGATCGATCAGTCATCTTATTTAAGTGATTACCCAGTTATATTGTTACTCAAATTGTATTGTCCGATTATACAGTTACTCATTCTCACAATTGGGAAATATTGAGCTATCCTCATCTATATAAAGGGAGTTCAATGTTTCAGTGAGGGATCTTCTTGGACTTTTTCTGATCTTGGGAGGCTGAGGAATTTTTGAGAGAACATTTTAAACTCTTGCTTCTTCTTTTCAGACAACACATTGTAATTTTGAGTTCTTGTAATTCTCAGATAATAGTAAAAAATAGTGGACTTAGGCTCATCTTTTTTGGGGCTGAACCACTATAAAATTCTTATCTCTTTATTTGCTTTAGTTAATTAACCCTTTTCACACACAAGTCACATATTGCAATTTTCTAAATTTATTTTGACAAAACCTCCGTCAACAATTGGCGCTAGAAGGAGGGCTATTCTGGCAGAAAATTTTGTCCATTCCATTTCTTTTAACAATGGCAAACACCAGAAATACCGAAACTAGCCAAAATCATCCACAAAGTACCGCTGCTGCACAAGCAGATCTTGCTCAGGATCAGCCTGCTGTGACCGTACCGGAAAATATTGTCCAGAGACAGGATCGCATGAAGGAAGCACTGGTGAACCTTCAGCAAATTACAAGTCAGATTAATGACTCTCTATGGTGACTTACTGAAGGACAGATGCTAACTCCACCACAACATGAACGTCCCAGAGAATGTCCTGCTCAACAACCTGAGAGAGGAATTCAGATTCTGGAGACAGAGAACCGCGACCAACCTAAAGCCTGGTAGGAGCATCGAGGAGATTGCATCTCCAAGGGAAAAGGCAAGGTCGCACACTTGCCTCTGGTATCTAGTACGGAAAGTTCAAGCACTGATCGTGATCGTGGACAACCTTCCCAGAGAGCAACCGTCAATCGTGATTATCTTGAACATGAGCAAAAATGACAATCAAGGAGTGTCTTTGAAAGGATCAGTAGGGAATCTTGACAAAATCCTATAGACCTGAGACAACATCTGGATCAGCGATGTAGTTAAGAGCGATCCACCTCGCATCACAACGACCATAGTCGATCTCGTCGCACTATTTCATTGGAATCCCTAAGGTCGCAGCACACCATGCCTAACCAACCCGCCTTATTTCGTGACAACGATCAGAGGCCACTCCTACCACCAGTAAGAGAGAATGTTCTCTCTCTGAACATCGATGTTTATAATTTGAGGATTGCTTTAGATGCACTTGCTGGTTGGGACGATGAGCTCGCTGATTGGTATCGTCAATCGCCATTCAGTGAGGAGGTTCGAGCTGCCGCCTTACCTGCTAGATTTAGACTTCCCACCATAAACACTTTTGATAGGAAAACTGATCCGCAGGACCATGTGGATCACTTTAGCGACTTGATGGAACTTCATCGCATTGATAATCTCGCACATTACAGATGTTTTGCTGTAACTCTCACGGGAGTAGCAAAGAAGTGGATTCGAGGACTCAAGTCCTACTCAATCTCGTCTTGGCAATAACTCCAGACTGCATTCTTGAGGCAATTCCAGGCTGCAAAGAATTTCACTATTCCATTAGTCAGTCTGTCTGCTATTCGGTAAGGTTCGGAGGAAACTCTACGATCTTACCTAAATCACTTTACCTCAGAATTAGCAAAAGTCAACAACCCACCTAAAGGAGGAGTTTTAACTCTAATGATGGCTGGAGTGCGACAAGAAACTAAACTCTGGGAAGATTTACTTGAGCAAGAATGCAGAACCCTTGAAGACTTCTATCGAAAAGTTGGTCGGCATCTAAGGGTGGAATCTTCACGTGAAAACCTTAAGACGACAAAGGGAGGAGGAAAGGATGCTGCCAAAGATGCGGCAACAAACAACAATAATAATAAGAAGTCGAACAAAAGGAGTAGTGAACAATCGACTGAGAAACAGCCTAAACAGAAAAAGCAGGAGATTCCAAGAGCTCCCATGAGGTTCAATAATTATACTGAATTGAACGCACCCATAAATTATATCTATGCGGTCACAAATCAACAAGAGCGGTATCATCAATCGGAACCCATGAAAAGAGAGAGAGCGAGGCGCAACCCCAACAAGTTTTGTCGGTATCATAATGACATTGGACATGATACCAATAACTACTTTGCCCTGAAAGATGAGATCGAAAGATTGATTAAAGAAGGGCGACTGCGGCAGTACTCTAAACAGAATAATGAAAGACAAGAAGAAAACCGACAGCGACCTCCAGAAATTCAGTGCGAGGTGCGAACTATTTTTGGAGGACCGCATGTTGGGGGAGATTCCAAGAGAGTGCAGGATAGGTATGCGTGAGAAGCTTGACAAAAGCCGTTGACCAACATCATGCACCTCAAACAGCCACCACGAAAGCTTCAGCGAGTACCGGATATAGATATTACCTTCACAGAACAAGACGCGAGGGAAGTCCATTATCCACATAATGATGCATTGGTCATAAAGATCAATTATGGAAGCACATAATTATGGTGAGTATTGGTCGATAACGGAAGTGCAGTTGACAACCTGAATTACGATGCCTTTAAAAAAATAGGGTTGAATGAAAATGACCTAAAGCTCGCCGTCACTCCACTCTATGGATTCACTGGTAACAGCACAATGCCTATGGGCGTGATCGAGTTAATGGTCAACGTTGGAACCTATCCTAGGGTTTCAACGGTAATGACCCAGTTCTTGGTTGTAGATTACCCCTCTGCATTTAATGCTATACTAGGAAGACCAACACTGAGGGAACTTCGAGTAGTAACATCAATATATCATCTCGCTATGAAATTCCTGACTCAGCAAGGAGTAGGCGGGGTGCGTGGCAACCAATATGATGCGAGGACTTATTATAACAACTCCTTAAAACTCGCAGCAAAGGATGCGACACCTCGCACGATAATGGTCCAAAGAGAAGCGTCAGTCGAAGCGTCAGCCAAAGCGTCAGGCAAAATATCAATTGAAATGACAAGCAAAGACCTCGACCCTTGAGAAATCGATGGAGAGGTCAAAATGGGACTAATTGAAGACTTAGAGGATTTGCTATTTGATAGGTCCTCCAAGATTTTAAAAATTAGAGCGAGGCTTCAAGAACCTGTGCGAGCTTCATTGGTCGCTTTTCTGGAATCTAATTTGGATGTCTTCGCATGGCAACATTTCGACATGGTTGGGATCGATCCGAATATCATATGCCACCGTCTTAACATAGATCCAACAAAGAAGCCTGTATGGCAGAAAAGAAGAGCTATGAATCCAGAACGCTACGTCGTGCTGAAAGAAGAGGTAGAAAAGTTGCTCGAAATTGGATTTATCAGGGAATCTTTTTATCCAAACTGGCTTACAAACCCAGTTTTGGTAAAGAAACCCAATGGGAAGTGGAGAACATGCATTGATTTCACAGAACTCAACAAAGTATGCCTAAAAGACAGCTTTTCCCTTCCAAGAATCGATCAGCTTGTAGATACGACGTCGGGGCATGAACTTTTAAGTTTCATGGACGCATATTCTGGATACAATCAAATCCCCATGTACAAACTAAATGAGGAGCACACTTCATTCATCACTGATCGGGGATTATACTGTTACAAAAAGATGCCTTTCGGACTCATCAATGCAGGAGCAACCTACCAACATCTTGTCAATATAATGTTTGTAAAACAAATAGGCAAGACAATGGAGGTATATGTTGACGACATGCTGGTGAAGTCGAAGAAAGCCGAAGATCATATCAAACATCTTGATGAGATGTTCAAAATTCTTCGAAAATATCAAATGAAGCTGAATCCTCAAAAGTGTGCATTCGGGGTACGATCTGGAAAGTTTCTGGGTTTTATGGTCAATCAGCGAGGCACTGAAGCTAACCCACAGAAGATACAAGCGCTGATTGATATGCAATCTCCTCGCAAACCCAAAGATGTGCAGAGCTTAGCAGGAAGAGTGGCCACATTGAGTCGATTTGTATCCAAGTCGATGGATAAGTGCCAACCATTCTTTGAAGTATTGAAAGGTTCGAAGAGGTTTAAGTGGACGGAAGAATACGAGCAGGCGTTCCAAGAATTAAAAATACACTTGGGTTCTTCTCCACTCCTGTCGAAGCCAAATCCGGGGGAAGAATTATATTTATACCTCGCTATTTCTAAATATGTGACAAGCACTGTGTTAATTCGGGAATATGAAAAGATACAGCGACCAATGTACTACGTAAGTAAAAGATTATTCAATGCCGAAACAAGATATCCAGAGATGGAGAAATTGGCATTAGCACTCATTGTCGCATCCAGGAAACTTCGACCTTATTTTCATATGCACACCATTAAAGTTTTCACAAACTTTCCATTAAAGTAGGTTCTACAAAAACCGGAGGCTTCCGGACAACTACTTAAGTGGGCAATTGAGTTGAGCCAGTTCGACATCAATTTTCAACCTCGCACGACGATCAAAGGGCAAGCCCTCGCAGATTTCATTGTGGAATTCACGTATAATGTCGATCTTTCCACAGAAGTAATCAAAAAGCCTGCTACAGATTTATTCAGATTGTGGAAGCTTTATGTCGATGGATCGTCGAACGAGAATAGAGCTAGTGTGGGCTTAGAACTAATCAGTCCTGAAGGGCATAATATTCATTGTGCACTTCACTTCAAATTTCCAGCATCAAACAATGAGGTAGAATATGAAGCCCTGATAACCGGGCTAAAGCTCGCACAAGAAATGAAGGTTGAAGTAATTGAGGTATACAGTGATTCCCAGCTGGTCGTTTGTCAAGTAAATAGTGAATATCAAGCAAGGGGAAAGAGAATGATGGATTATTTGTAGGAGGTACAAAGATTATTTTCGACATTCACTGCCTATAATATTCAACTTCTTCCTCGCATTAAGAATACTCGGGCAGATGTCCTAGCTAAACTCGCCTCATCAAAAGATGCCGAATTACTAAAGGTGGTCCCTGTCGAGTTTCTTACAAAACCTAGAGCTATGACGATTGATAAAAGATCGTCGTGGGTAGATCCTATAATGAAGTATATCCAAAATGGCGATCTCCCCGAAAACAAAGACGACGCAAAGCGACTTCGAATGAAGGTAGCTCGCTATGTTATCTATGATGGGAAGCTTTATCGAAGGAGTTTTAGTGTGCCGCTATTGTTAGGTGTCGATGAAGAAAAAAGGGACTACATTATGAGGGAGATTCATGAAGGAATATGCGAAAATCATTCCGGTGGGTAGGCTCTTGCGAACAAGATTCTAAGACAAGGGTATTTTTGGCCGACCATGAAAAAGGATGCGATGGAATTTACTAGGAGATGTAACAAATGCCAACGATTTGCAACTGTTCCTAGAATGCCACCCGTTCCTCTCACTCCAATGAACAGTCCATGGCCATTTGCAATATGGGGAATTGATATTATCGGAACACTTCCACTGGCGCGAGGTGGGTTGAAGTATGTAGTGATCGCAGTCGATTATTTCACAAAGTGGACAGAAGCTGAAGCTTTGAGTACCATTTTCGCAAAGAATATGATAGATTTTGTTTACAAATCTATAATCTACCGTTATGATATATCACATACCATAATTTCTGATAATAAGAAACAATTTGACTGTGACGAGTTCCGTAACTTCTGCAACAACTTAGGCATCAAGAAGAATTTCTCCGTTGTTGTTCATCCACAAGCCAATAGACAAGTCGAAGCGATAAATAAAATACTTAAACACAATATAAAGACAAAGTTGGAAGAGCATAAAGGAGCTT